>VZRS01007370.1:615569-667107 GCA_013398055.1 Ifrita kowaldi
ACCAAAAGAGAAAAAAAAAAAAAAAAAAAAAAAAAGACAAATTTTAATGCTATTTAGGATGAAAAATGTCAAATTAAATCCTAACCATGCTCTGAAATGAAAGAATCAACTTTATTCTTGAAACCCATCTTTTTAGTACTTTCTAAGTATTACCCTGGCACGAGGAACAGATGAGCACTGCTAAAACAAAGTTAGGACCAGTGTCAATAAGGAGCAGAAATGAGATATGATGGCAAATGAACTGGATTATCTCCATGACTGGAGATACTGAGCAGGAATGAAAACTGTAAGTATAAAAGTCAAGAGGATTCAGCTAAACAAGAAAAAACCTAGGCTACACCAAAGATCTCATCAATCAGAAATGGCTGTGGACAAAGGGGATACAGATGCATTCAAGGCCATCCCTGCAAAACACCCTTATTGCTTAAAAACCACGTTTGCACAAGTCACACACAATGCTGTAATGCTAAAAGCAAGTTATATTCACTACAGGTATTGGAATTAACCCTGGAAAAGTGTGCTGCCAAAACATCATTTCAAACAGAACAGGGCAAACAGAATACGACCTTGATTTGTTCCTGCCTCAGCATGGATGTTCCATGGGAATGACCCATGATAGGTGTGTACACATCGTGTCAGGGTTCTGTCACACAAAGGAGAAGATGTTTTATAGATATTATGTCTTTGGTAACTCCTTTTCCTGTTTTCATTGCTGTTGTTGCCAGGACGGCCAATAAAACCTGTGAGCAGGCAGAGCTCAGCCTCTTGGAGCAATTTCCTGGTAGAGCCTCACATCTCCTGTTCCTGTCTCTTCCCTGGGGCCAGCCCCAGCAACCAGCACAGAGAGACCCTCCCTGACTACAAAACCAGGTAAGGGTGTTGGTCCCCAAGGACCTGTGGGTGCATTTGCAGAGGATGCTGCCAAAACTCTGGTGTGTTACCAGCACAGCCTTGACAAGTTGTACGAGAGAGATGAAGAAAGGGACAGAGCAAATTAAAGGATTGAAAGAATTTTTTTCCTTAAAGAGCAAGGCAAATTAGGGTCCGTGGAGTTAAGTTGGAAATTAAGTTTACTACAATCAGAGATATCAGCATCTGAAACACCTTTTAGAACAGTTTCAGATGAGAAACTGTAAGGCCAAAATAGCTTTTTTACATGCATCTTCATAAATTTAAGAAAGGAATATTTCATTGTTGTAAGTGATTGGTGGCACTAGACCCAATGATCATTTCAGATGTAAGGCTCAGAGAACTGGATTGTTCAGCCTGCAGAGGAGAAGCTTTGGGCTGAGCTCAGTGTGGCCTGGCAGGGCCTGAAGGAGCTGCAGGAAAGCTGGAGAGAGACAATTGCCAAGGGCTGGAGGGCCAGGACCCAGGGAATGGCTTCCCAGGGCCAGAGGGCAGGGCTGGATGGGATATTGGGCAGGAATTGTTCCCTGGGAGGGTGGGCAGGCCCTGGCACAGGGTGCCCAGAGCAGCTGTGGCTGCCCCTGGATCCCTGGCAGTGCCCAAGGCCAGGTTGGACATTGGGGCTTGGAGCAGCCTGGGACAGTGGAAGGTGGGAATGGGATGACCCTTAAGGTCCCTTCCAACCCAAACAATTCTGTGACTCAGTGATTGCTTCAAGTCCAATAATCCCCCTCTCAAATCCAGTTCCTTCCATACAGAACTTTATAATGTTCTTAATTCCCTTAACAATACACATTCAGGAAGTACATAAAAAAATCATTATGTCAGAACTTTGACCAAAATTTGAATTCTAATGTGAAAGAAGAACATAGTAGCAAATATATAGTCATTATATTTTCTGCAGAAGGTGGGTCAAAACCATCTGCAGCCCAGAGTTAGTTAATTATAAAAGCCAATTTATGTCTGAAGCATCTTTCGTGCCTAGCTAGACATTGTAGATTTATTAGCAGCTGATATGTACTTTACACAATTAAAAAGAGATAAACAGGTCCTACCTTTATACTTAGGAACTATTAGGATGTTGTTACAACAGCTGCTGCAAATTAATCCACTGTAATCCTTCTACACTCTGCCATTAGTTGCACAACAATATCAGAGCTTCTTGAAAACCAAAAATAAAGATGGGTGCAATTGTTGTAATTACATACTTAACTTATGAAAAATTAGGGTATTTCATTTGTCACAATTCAAATCTCCTAGAAAATTAAAAGAAATTACTTTGAACCTGCTTACTTTTCACAATATATCCATCTAGTGAGACCTTACTCTAAATTAAGATACTTAGCCTTAACATTCCTATTGCCAGGGAATTTATTTTCTCTCTTCACCTTATAGATCAAGAATTTATCCTCAACTGAAAAAAAAAATATAATAAATTCCAGAAAAGTAGTAGATTACACGAAAATATCACAGTAAAATACTCAAGCACTATGTCATTTAATACTTAAATTTCAAGAGTGTTTTAATATGCATTTCCATTGCCACCCTCTTTATGAAATCTGACTGGGAAGACAGAAGTGTGAAAGGAATCAGGGAGGATTTAGGAATACTGAAAAACAAGAAAAAATATAAAGAAGAAGAAAACCTGCTTGGAACATTTCAAAATTACCTGTCACCAGTGACATTCTGCTGCGAAATGATGGCATCTTAATATCTTCATCTAAGGGACCTTGATTTGAAATATTTATAAAACACGTGAAATGGGACTCCCGGTAACAATGAGAGCTGTCAAGTACTGAAAGTAGTGAGTATTGCCATGCAATTTTTTCCCATCAAGCTTAAATCCTTTCTTTCAGAACTGGAAGAAGTATCACCTCTAATGCCAGCTTATTTATTTTTCCTTCCCAGGAACAGCTCCTATGCCATCACTCTGGTCTCACGGTGTGCCGAGTCACATCAGTACCCAAGTCCCTCTCCACCCATTGGCAAGCACACAAACCCCATTTTTTCCCTGCACCACCACAGTGGGGACATTTCTTCTCTAAGAAAGCTTTGGCTGCACCATCACTTTAGAGAGGAACCCCCAAACTTTAAAAAATGGATGCTAAATCTTTGTAGTCCACTCTGCTTAGAAGCCTCCATCCTTGTGCACTTGGTGCAGCTCTTTTGGCTTTTCAAAAAAGGGGATTGGGACATTTTAACATAAAGTAAAAGTCAGGTGAGCAGTATTATGTGAGTAAAAACCAAGCAAAATTTGTGTCATTCAGTGTTTTCCCCCCTTCCTCATCAACAGAAACCAGGAAATAGATCATTCCCAATATTTCTTTTCACCTACTGGAGTGCCAAGGGATACACCTGAATTCAGCCCAAAGCATCCTCCTTGAGAAACACAATGGAAAAGAGCTTTCTGTGACAATGCCTATGTTGTGAGAAGAGCAATGTCTTGCCTTATCAGAACATCTTTTCTTCAACAACTATCAAAAGAGAAAATGGAAATTTTGCAAAGAATTCCTGATGTGGGCTGTAATTTCAACCAGACTTTTACAGTCTCCAGTCATTCCCCTCATCTAGAGCAAATATCCCTGGACAGCCATGTCTCAAGACACCTGCAGGGTGACTTGGTTTCTCAATTTTCATTTGACATTAATCTTATCAGAGGGGAGTGTGTGTGTGCTTCTTTGTTGGTGGGCATTCCCCATTCCTACAGAAAAAGTCTGTAACATCCATTTAAACTAAGGAAAAGTTAAAAATATCCTAAATTAGAACAACTGATTTGTCAGTCCTCTAGGGTTACAATTTAAGATTAGGGATTAACCAAAACTCACCAAATGCACTGCTCCTCTCACAACTAACTCATACATATATATTTTTAAGATATCTGTGTGTATACAGATATATAAATATATCCACACATATATATTCTTAGCAGTGCTGGGTTGACAGCTGGGCTGAAGATCTCAGGGGTCTGTTCCATCCTAAATGATTTTGTGATATAGAACATACTTGCATCATTTAGTGGCAAAGACACATCACAAAAGGGAAAATATTATCTGCATTAAGGAGAGAGTACATTCAGCTGAAACTAAAACCCACACTACTTTTATTCATGGTTTCTTATTATTTAATGATTCATAAAAGAGAGCAAATGCTTAAGCAGTAATTAGTATTGAGGAGCCATCAAAATCAGTTGTTACAGGATTGGAATATTCAAAGTCAGCAGTCATTATCTCATAAGATTTTCCACTTGGCCAACAACAAACTGTCTCAAACATATAAACCAGACGGAAAAAAATAAGAATACTGGAACCCAAAAGTACAGCTACCAGCCTTTGAGTTCTTTTCCAGAATCCTTTAATTAAGATTGTATTCTGTCCAACTGAAGCTGGGTGCATATGCTGAACATCCCAGCACTCAGCAATAAGCACAGTCCAATAAAATATAAGTACATCTACTGTTTTAATTTAGAAAGTAATACCACAGCCCCCACTTCCCCAGGACTTCTCTTGTTAATTAATACATTTAAATCAGCTCATGCCCCTTGATAATGGACTCAGAAGAAGGATTAGAAGTGAAAGTCCTGCTATAATTGACAACATTGGCAAGACTTTTTAATATTGAATATGAAATTTTGAAGTAAAACCAAGAATCACCAACATGCTCAACTCTTTTTGAGATGGAAGGCAAAGAAAAAAGTAATCTTGAATATTAAACCACCTTTAAGTGAGCAATAGCTCCTTTTAGTAGATACTATCACTGTTATTAACAACTTCTGTTTTGAACTGCTGTAAAAAACACTTCAGCTTGTGGTAAACATTATTGGAAAAAATCTGCACCATTTCAGAGAGGAATAAAGCTTGACAAGTATATAGATATCTATATAACAATGTTTCATAAAGCCTTTTTACTTGCTCAATTAATATCTACTCTGTTACTTTTATCCAGGAAGGATAAAAATATTTAATGATATTGACTATCACTGTTCTAGGCCATGTTAATAAAAACAAATCAGTAGAGGGATTCTTCACTACACAGTATTAATTATAACTGCTATACAGAGGGAAATAACCATCTAGAAACTGTGATAAGGTTGCCCAGCAGCACCAGCTGTGTGTAAGTCCAGGTAATTCAACTCCAGCACACTGTGAGGACACATCAAAGTCAAATAACTTATTTAAAGCAGCATCAGAGATTGCAAGCCCACTTTTCCGAAACATTCCCTTCACAGAAATGTTGTAAACTCGTTTATTGTCCCTGCCCTGGGAGATCAGATGACACAGGTAGGCTCAAGTGAAAATGCTTGAGCTGACACCTGGTGCTGTTTGAGCAATGCACAGACTGCTCACAACAACTGTACATTATGGAAACAAAACAAATAAGATGCACAGATAAGAAATAAAGGATCATTCCTTCTCATTTGTGTAGCCTGCAGTTCACAAGGACAATGAGTAAAGTTCATGTTTCAAACCTTAGATAATTTCCAGTAGCACACAACTTACAGGGGTCCACCCAATTACCTAGAAAAAAATTAAACCTAATTACATAAGAATCTTACAACTTGTTATGACAGAACACCCACGAGTCCACTTTGGCCAACAGTAAATGTGGACCAATAAAGAATTAACACAGTCAGAGTCACTGAATGAATGTAAAAATCCACCTTGCCCTGTAAGAACTGAACAATAATGAAAGTTTTACATTTCTTCATCAATGCTGGGTATTTTGTCGTGGCTCATGTGATCGCTTCTGCCAACACTAGACAAAATATTCATTACTGTAGACGTGTCTAATTAAGCAAGTTCACATCTTAATGATTTTATGATTGCAAAAGGAATGGCAAACTCAAATCTGAGTCCTTTAAAATGTGTTTTATACTGAGCTTAATGTTCTTGCACTCTCTTTTTCCTTTCCAATCTAATTTCAACATTGAGACATGCAATGATTCAGTAACAAACATGACTGGCTGCCTTTATGATATTATATGAATTGTCATAAAGAACACTTTCTAGTTGAATTAACGTGACAGGTATGTAATGGATTCTGTAAAAATAAAGTCACAATATGCCATAATATTTCACAATGCTCTAAAACTGACAAGCAGTTCTCTAATTACTGCTTACACAGAAATTCTAAACACCATTTTCATATGTTTACTTTGCTAAGCAATCTATTATTTCAGTGCATCCTATGCTGAAAATGGAACTCCAGTTAAAAAGAAAAAAATGTGATAGATTTATCTTTCATACTTATCAGAAAAATGTCAAGAGCTGACATGGTAAATTAAACAGCTGGTAACACATGGAAAACTCTGGATTTATAAACAGCACTAAGTTTACAAAGAAGGATTTGGTTTCATTTCTCTATTTTATTCTTATCGCCTAAAAATAGTTAGCCTATACCTGCAGCACTGTTTCAATAACTACAAGATTTTTACTCCTGTTGCTTATGCAGTTCATGGCTCTGCCCTGTAAAGTGAAAGAGACTCCTTTGCAAAAACCCATTTTTGAGAGCCAAACAGCCCCTTTGGTCTTCCCGAGGCACTGCTTTCATTACAAGGGGAAAGAATCTCCTATTCAAGGAAATATTGAAGGAGATTCAATTGATGCAGAGGTCTTCTACCTGTGCTTGTACTTAGGGTACCAGTAATTTCAACAGAAATTCAATAGAATAGAATTATTCTTCAGAAAGCATTGATTTATCAAAATTAAAACAGTTATTGATTTACTTTTACTGCTAAAATATCTCTATTGAATATGAAATTTCTGGTAAAAGCCTGATTTTAAGGAGCACAAAATAAGCTACAGGCCAACAGCTCAGCACTGGGGCTGGGGCAGTGGAGCAGCAATTCTGGCCTCTCCTGGCTTGCTAAATTCCTTAAAAAAAATGGAAACCAGTAGGACCCTTTTTCAAGGTTCTGTGCCCCTATTAGCCAGAGATCCTTATCCAAATATAATTCCAGGGACCCTCATGTTCCAGCAGCACAGTGCATTACTCTACCCTTGGGTGCACTAATTCATCGTAGCCTATTGTGTGTTTTTAAGCTAAACAAGCCCACGCAAAAGTAGAAACAGCAGCTTATGTTCAGCCTGTGATTTGCATATTTAAATTCAGTGTTTAAACATGTCTTAATCTGCATGCTGTGCTCCGTCTCTTGAAGTGGCTATTATAGAACTCATTTGTCTTTGAGGAAGTGTTAGATGCCAAACTAAGCAACATGTCTGGGATGTAGCCATCATTTCATCCAGCCTCCCTTAGTGCTCTGCCATCCTTGGAGCCATTCCTCCAGCTTTCCACAGCTTTCCTTCAGTCCGCAGTTCTGGCTAAGGACTGTCCTCACCATTAATTCAAATCCCAGTTCTCTGCACAATATTATCATTTAAAATTTAACTACAAGAAATAGAGAAACCACACACTAAAGATGGATAAATTCTCCATGGGCTTTAGTGAGCTCCTAGGATCATAACTTTATGAATAAGCAGCTCTTTTCAGTAACTGCACAGCCTGTTTCTTTCCATGCCTCAAACCAAATGAACATTAAAATGGTTCTTCTACTCCTTAAGAATATGGATTTATTTGTTTCCATTAAAAAAAAAATTAGTCCAACTACAAGCTGCTCACAGTGCAGACAATCACCTGAATACAAACAGCTGAGCCTCAAGGCAGATCTGGGAAATGTCTCTCAAATAATCAGTTTATAAGTGTTTTAAGACAACAAGGATTTTTGAAATACTTCTTCTGGAAATTTTAGATAGGTATTACAAGTGTTAGTATAACAAAAAACTCCCTAATTTTTCTGAAATGAAACACCAAGGGCTGGGAAAACCACGCCAAAATATGAATGACAGTTCTAGAAGAGTTTTTAAGAGAACAGTTGGGACACCTCCATTCAAAGCAAAAATCAACTTCAATTAAAAAAATTGTAAATTTTACATTTTTTTAAGAACTTTGCAATCTTTACCCTGAAACACAAAACTCCCACTGAGTAGGTCTCATTTATAAAAATTTGTAATGTAGAGCTAAGCATTTACTGTAGCAGTTACACCTCTCTATTAAAAAGAGTAATTACTGGTGAAGCTGGTAATAATGTTTGCACTTCAAACCACAGAACAAACTTCATTTTTTTGTTTAATTAAAGCAGCTGCTTGTAGTGCATGCAAGAGCTGACACCAAACTCAAACAGTTGATTCTGTGAAGAAAATAGCAGCTAAATAGGCCTGACCACAAACTTAGTTAGGGTGGTGAAATGGCTCTGAAGGAAGCCCAGTGGTCTGCTGTGACAAACCACAGACCAGGGGGAGCCACAGGAGAGTTTAACCCAGTGTAAATTAACCAGCTAAAAAGGGCAATGCTGAGGATATCTTTATGAAATGCACAACTAACAGCTACAGAAAGTTGTTGGTTGGATTTTCAAATGAATATGAGTCGGTTTAGCTGCTACATAAAGTAAATTAAAACAAAAAATAGATCCGGCCACAGTCTTATGGTTCTTCTCCATGGCAGGACGGTACAGGTGTAGAATCCTATGAAAATGGCTGTTTTCCTTTGCCTACAGAAAGAACGTGGCTATTTCTCTCATCTGGTGTTTGGTGGTTTCTGTAGAGTTTTCTTTTTCCTTCCCCCCCTCTTTTAAGTAGAGAGATCAAATTTAACTGGATGTTTTACTGGAACTCACAGGGCTTGGCTCAAACACCAACCACTCGCTTGTTACTGAAATGCCTCATTATTCGCTCAGTCTGATTCTATTCAAATCCCTGGAAGTTAATATTCCACTTTACAGTTTATCACCTGCTATCACAGCTCTGCTGCCTCATTACAGCTCCCAGGGTCTCCTTCAGTCCCAGGGGACAATGCAGCACCTCCTCTCTCACTTCCTCTATGCTGCCTTTAATTCTCAACACACAGAAACATAACCCACCTTTCCAATCAGTGTTTTCAACTTTGAGTTGTTTTTCTTTTTCCTTTACATGCTTTAGAACCATTTTCTTTTTCACTGCTATCACAAGGATATCTGGAAAGGCGAGACCTGTGATTCCACTCACCAGGATTTATTGTACACCTCTGTGCTTCAACCCTCCTGTTTATGATGACGTGAGTAACATAAAATTTTATCTTACAAAACAAATCCAGTCAGAGTGTCAGGTCTGTGATGCACAAGAAGGGGCTTTTACTGACTTGCAGAGACCTGGCAATGTAGGCTGAGCATAAAATATTGCACAGGAAATGACTAAAAGGTCCTTTACAAAGTAGTTGTCCTTGTTCTGGGTTTTCTGACATGTAACCTAAAGAATTTCATTCTACCAGCGTTATTTTAACAATCTCTGCTCTTATTGTTTTTGCACAATATATTTCCTAAATCCCCTCTGCACTACCTGCAGGAAAGTGAACACACACAAAAACCTTTGCTGAGATCTCTACTGGCTCCAAAGCACTAGTGCTATCAATGTTACCGTGAAAGTGTGCACTTGTTTCCTTGGAACACCATTCCCAGCCACACCAAACCCCAGGATAGCACAGGATAACCCTCTCCATTAAGGAAAAGCTAGGGCAGCTGTCAGGGAGCTCTTCTATAGGGCACTGCAGCACTTTTTCTCCATCAAACCTGTAAAAGTCTGTTCTTTATACTCTAGCTTGTCCAAGGAATGGGAATCTGAAGGGGCAGAATGCAAAAAATGTAGTGGTTTGACTAAAAAAGTAGACACATTTTAACATGCCATCTAAAAAGGGCATGGCTGATTTCTTCTCTACAGGAATGATGATTTGTAAAATTGCTACAAATGTGATTTATTAAACAAATTATAGGCTTGTGTTTAGCACTATTTTTCTGTTGGAGTGTGTTATCATTTAGCCAAGGTTTCTTACATAACACATCATGTGTTACCTCAAAATTAGGATTATTAATTGTCAAAATCCAATGCCAAACCAGTGCGGGGAGTCCCAAACCTACCTAACAATTCATACTTAAAACAGAAATTTACATAAGAAAGACTTAATATTTGACATGTGTTTTTATATTACGTCTTTTTATTTAAAATATAGATTGAAGTGCCAGAACATTACACATAATAAAATGGGAAGTACAGCTCGGGGAGTAAAACGCAGTAATGATGTGGCATTTTCCTGTGTGACAAATATGTGTGGAGGCTGGTTTGTGTCAAGTCAATATACCTTGGAAAAACATGGGAAGCTGTTGCAAAGCTCTCATTTTGTTTGTTATTGCAAAGAATTCTGCCATCACTTATTTCTGATACACCAAACTGTGAAAATAAATTCACTAAGCTGACTAAGAAGTCTCGTTTAAAAGGTCAAGATTTTATCTTTTATCAACACTTTCGAAATGAAGATACCACTTCTGATGAGTAACTCCATAAAGAAAATACATAATTTCTGCCTGCAGCTTTGAAATAAACATGGGATGCCTTCCCAAAAGGAATATCAACCTCCTGCTCTAACTGCAGTGGGATATAAACTGTCAGGTTTCTATGCCTCATGTTCAAAATCCCATATGGCAAGTCTAAACCCACTGCAGATCAGTGCACCCACTTCTTACCAACAGGTCATTTAGAGCACCTGCAGAGACACAGCACTAGGAAATTATTAAAAAGTACATAAAGAAAAAACTTCTGGCATCTAAACCACCCTTCTTATGCTACAAGACATTAATTGGCCTTTAGGTAATGCACTAACAACCTTAATGCTCTAATTACCCTAACTTCAACAGAGTACTGTGTGAATGTCAGCCACAATAACAGAATCACAGAAACCGGGTGGGAAAGGATTTCAAGGAGCTGTGTTTTTTTCATTTCCTGTGCTTTAAAAATACCCAAGTATATTTCCAAGCTGCTTTGTAATTGTTTCAGATATGTATGGGGGAAAAAGCAATCAATGCTCCTAAGGAACAGTGCTAATGAGTTGACTATTCTACCCTTTCACTATCTAGTACATAAAATTGTTGCTTTGACTGTTCCATACAAAAGTGCACCTCGTTTCACAGAATCATCAAGGCTGGAAAAGCCCTCCAAGGCCATGGAGTCCAAGCTGTGCCCAATCCCCACCTTGTCCCCAGCCCAGAGCTCTGAGTGCCACCTCCAGCCCTTCCTTGGACACCTCCAGGGATGGGCACTCCAAACCTCCCTGGGCGCAGCCCCTGCCAAGGCCTGAGCACCCTTTCCATGGGGAAATTCCTGCTGATGTCCACCCTGAGCCTCCCCTGGCCCAGCCTGAGGCCGTTCCCTCTCCTCCTGTCCCTGTTCCCTGGGAGCAGAGCCCGACCCCCCCCGGCTGCCCCCTCCTGTCAGGGAGTTGTGCAGAGCCACAAGGTCCCCCCTGAGCCTCCTTTTCTCCAGGCTGAGCCCCTTTCCCAGCTCCCTCAGCTGCCCCTCACAGGACTGACCCTCCAGATCCTCCCTCAGCTCTGCTGCCCAATCCTAAACACAGGTGATAAAATAGATTCAGGTCTGCAGCCACATCCCACACTTTTCCCACTCTGGGTACACTTTGGAGTTCACTTTTAAGTGTGGTTGTGCAATGTACCTTGGGTTATCCTGTCCGACCCAACTTCGCTCAGTGGTTCTGACTGGAATTTGCATGAACCACAGAAAACAGGAACCTTTTCAGCATTTAATTAAGCAACTTGTATCTTTCTGACAAGATGGCTTTCATTTTAGTTCTCAAATTCTTTCTTTGGCCCCTGTTTTGTTGGTCAAAAGAAAAGATCATTACACCTTACTGAAGGGTGCTCCCCCTCTCCATCTTCAGATGCAAATGAAGACTTCAAATAGTGCAAACATATTTATTAAACATGAACAAAGGTAGCAAGAGTCTGAGAGAAGGTGGCCTTTCATTAATATTGGATAAATGAAAAAACATGTTTCCCGCTTACTGCTGTCATAACTTACAGCAATTCTGCATGGGAAATTAACTTCATAGACCCTTTTTAACCCCTTAATTTTTAACAAAATAAGGCATTTCAGAGTGAAAAAATAAACCCCTCATTTTGGTACCCTTAAGACATTGATTGGCCCATACAGACACAAACAATGAACTGAATTACTGGTTTGTCTTTTTTGGTTTTTTTTTCAAATACAATATGAATACGACTCACTATTTTTGCCTACATATCCTTTAGGGCTGTTGGGCAATGGATCCAATAGAATATGAATGGCAGAACCAGCAGCTGTGATTCTACTACATGCTGCAAGAACAAAAACAACCCCAAGAAAACAACCAAAAACCATGTCCAGCTGTGCTTTTAGAGTTATGATTTCTTTTAAATGATCACAGGCCATGCTTTTCTTTGACTTAGGCGAGAGCCAGGGCTCTCAGCAAGCTTGTTGCTGCTCTTACCAGCAACTTGTAAGAATTAGGGAGCTGTCAAAAAATATCATTAGAGATTTTTAGTGATGATTTTCCTTCGATAAGTCACTCCAAATTAGAATCTAATGCTTGCTTTCTTTGATGGCTTCTAGTTTTCTGCAGGTGAAAGAATACAAGCCACAAAAGAAAAATCCAACTTGGTTTGTCATTAATTTTTAATTTGTTTTGAAACATTTGCTACATATCTTCATGGGATTCACAATTAATTTTAGAGACAGTACAGCACGTATCTTTTAATAGCAGAGAGATGGAAATGTGGATGCCAGATCCCAGAAGTGAGTTTGCCACTGTTTTGGGAGAAATACTACCTACACCATGAAGGCCATTCCATGAAAAAAGCCCTCTGGCCCTTCAGGAATAATGTATAAAACAAAATATTATTTCTAAAAGTAGGTAAAGATTTACTCTACTACTTATTAATTACACACCACACCCTCAAAAAAAAAAAAAAAATCAAAGTTACTACTGGTTTGGCATTACTGATTAGGTAGAACCCAAATTTAAACCAATATCTAAGCGTGAGTGCACTGTGTGTCTATGATTCCAATACAACAAATGTGTACACTTATTTTATGGACAAACCTGCCTGCATTGAGAACACTTTTCTACTCCCCCAGAGATGGCTGCTGAGACCACAAATTCACAGAGATGTAAAGTCAGCAGCACCACTCTGCACAGGGTGCCTGTTTTGGGTACTTATTATCCATCATGCCCTCCTTATCAAGACCCTACACGGCCATTCTTGCCCCTAGTTTCTGCCACACTAAATTCAGGAGGGAAAGGAAAGAGGTTCTGCTCTACATCTCCATGTACCAGGAAAAAAAGTGAAGCATCTGCCCCTCTTGGATCCCACGTGCAAAGTCTGCAACAACACGTGTGAGGAAACAAACACACAGAGCCCATGTTCATTACTGCACCTAAATTAAGGGATAAAGCTGATTCCTGATGAAGGGCATTCTTATTTGCATCTCTTCAGGCACCCGTGCTTCTGCTCAAAAAGGCTGAATTTGTGACACACCTTATTTTACCATGCATTCAGCAGGTTTTTTTAAAATCTAGTAATTTTCCAGTGCCCCCAGTAAATCTATAACAAAATGATAAGTTTTGAGGACTGCATGATTACTGGCACAATAAGATGATTCTGTCTTCTTGCTTCTTACCTGTGTTATTTTCATTTATTGTGTTCTCAAAGAATACTGATCATGACAGATTGGAGAACACTATTTCCAGAAAGCACTCTGCAAAGTATATAAGGATAGCAAGCTCTTGGTTTCCCTGGTTACCTTGAATTTATATGGCACTGAATTAAGAACAAAAACCTGTTAGTCAGAACCCTTATTGGTTCCATCTAGAAAGAGATTTTTAGACAATGTTAACCCCTGCATTTTTCAGGCTCATTTAAAAAAAAACAAAAAACACCACAAAGAAGCAACAAATTAATAAATATGATAACTAGAAACTGAATTAAGAAAAAAGAATCAACCATGGTGAGGAAGCTCTGGAGCTGATGCTAGGATCAGATATCCAAGGCAGGAATGCATATGCTATGTACGTGGCATTAGACTGACCCAAGGATCCTGACTCCTGCATGCTCTAGAGACAGAATTCCCAGGAGATTGCCAAATGACCTTCAGAGCTGGCTAATTTTCCCCCAAAATCACAGCCCAACGTGCAGAACTAAATATAAAGCATAGCACTTTTACATATGGACAAAAGCTGACTATTTTTGGAGTTCCAGATTAGGTTACAGCCTTCTGTGTGAGAGCTGGCAAATACACATGGAAGGTGTTCTCTGATTTTCACCAAATCCAGCACCAAGTGTTTGTCTGTTATTTACAAAGGGCACCAGCCCTCTCTGCTTTCCAGATTTCACAACAACTGTGTACAAAGCAACCCACTGGAGCCAGGAAAAGCCACAACACAACTACTTAAGTAGCTCCTGACTGAAAATAAGCCTTGACACCAGCACTTATTTCACCATCAGCAGTGACATTGCACCAATTCAAACAGCAGCCATTCTCTGTTTTTGCAACTTTCACAGGTGCAATTTCATCAGCTCTTATCTGGAAGACAATAAATATTATTAATGTCTTTTATTCCATCATGACCTCTATATTGTTTCAGTGTATTAAGAGTTCACACAGCAGGAAGCACACAGAAGCACCACAGTAGTCTGGGAAGTGGACAGCATGGAATACAGCTAACAAAAGAGAGGAGGGGTGTAAAGGAGGGTTGAACATAAGGAAAAATGAGGAAGGGCAAAAAAAACCATAGCAACCCTTGAGAAAGGACAAAAGTGAGATTAAAAGAAGTATAAAAGAAAATCTGTGTTCTCAGTGATTAAAGACATGTAAAGATAAGAACAGAAATTAGCTCTCTTCTGAAGTCTATAGAACACAGTAGTATTTTGACTACTGAGACTTTAGTTTCCATGCAAAAATAAAAATCCTCAGCATTCCTAACTTATAAAAAAAGTTCATATTCCCTTGCACTGAAAATATTCAAGCATAACTTATTTATAATAAGATTGGAAAGGAAAAAATACAATATTAGTGCACCCAACAACTCAGTCTTTAGAAGAAATTTTACAACAACCCAGGATCCCACAAGTAAAAGGTTGGAGCATGAGTATTTCTTTATAAAACACTCTCAGTCTTTCCATTAAAGTAAAGTAGATTTTCATTTTCAGGTTGGACGGGGCTTGGAGCAACCTGCTCTAGGGGAAGGTGTCCCTGGCCATGGCAGGGGCTTGGAATGAGCTTTAAAGTCTCTCCCAACCCAGGCCATCCCATGATTCTGTATTTCTCTAAAATGAGGAAAACAAAAAATTACTGCATGAACCCACAAAAAGCTGTTGATGCCCTGATTTCTTCTACCACCAGAAATAAAATCACATCCAGTGCAAGGAGCCACTGGCAGTGCACACCCTCCACTGCTTCTTGCTGTAAAAATCTGTATCTTAGGGAGGGGGGAGTCCAATTCTTAGGTGCACCCAAGGACAAATCAACAACCACATCTACCGGGTTAAAAAAAAAAAAAAAAGAAAAATCACCAAAACACAGAACAAATATGTAACATTACAGCTGAAACTTTGCTGTGACACAGGGGCCCAGCACATATCACTGTGCCACCTGAAATTTCCTTAAATACTAGCAAAAGGAAAGAAACTGCTCTGAGATGCCAAATCCCTCTTCCCACTTCTCTCTCTTAAGAGAGCTTTTCCAGGATGTGGCATGCAAACCATCAGGGGAAAACATAGAGCTGCAATTCTACTTTACTGCCTGAGGCAGTAAATAAAAATAAAGGCGTTTCACACACCAATATCCTTCTCTAGGCAGAGAAAGCTCTCAAATTTTAGAAGTGGTTCATTACCAGGCTCATCTAAAAAAAGCCTGCAACAACCAAAGCCAAAACACAAAGCTGCTGCACACATAAGAAAAAACAAATTTCTTGTGACATTATGTCTTGAATCTCTGCTAACATTGAGTTGCAGCTGGGTAATCTCCTGGCACTGAGAGAAGTTCTGGAATAGAGTCCTGCTCTGGAATACAGTGATGGAGTTCTGACCAGAATTCTCCAGTGACCTGTAGAACAGAAGTCTCTCAAAAAAACCTTTAAGCAACAAATTTAAAGCAGAAGTACAGACAGATCCTCATCATCTGTGCTCTGCTGCTCAGCTGGTTGTTTTAAACAATTTTCTAATGAAAAATTAATTTTGCCTCAGTTGCAATGTTACTGTGTTCACTTTGAATTTGCCCAGTATTTCTTCAAGCAGCTGACAGGAAGCTAAAAAGCTTCACAGAGGCAGCTCAGATTGGAACCACACACTCCACTTTTGAGCTAAGTTGCAAACAAAAAGATTTGGAGATTTTGAGACTAGGAAGTTCATGCCCATGAAGCTACAAAAACATGTAAGGAAGGTGTTATTGCCAGCTATCAAGTAAAAGAGTGGGAAAGGGCAAAGAGGGAAAACACAATCCGTGCTTAAAGAAAAAAAATATTATCAAAAGAATCTGGCCTTTAAACCCAATCATGCATGGTCTGCCAGATCTTTTTCATTTATTCTTATGTTCCCTTTCCAAAAGGTTTGCTTTGTTGCTTTAATGAACTTTACTGTTCTGACACTACCACAGGATGGCAAAATAGAGATGTTTCAATTAGCTAAATAATTGAGCTTCTTGACTGATGCAGAAGTCAATATAGGATCTATAAATTGGATTTCTTGCTGGATAGGATATAATGCATCATGGAATATAATGTTTGCAACAAGTTACGAAGAAGGATGAGTGGGTTTAGTTCATCTTTGAACCAAAACATTTCAAGTTTAAGCCTTCTCTCTGCCTAATTCAGAACTAAGCCTTCAAATTAGGTTTCCAAGCCTTGCCAGGTGTGTCAGGTGTATCCCCTCCTGGCACAATTGATCTCTGAGGCTCAAGCAATTCCACTTTGAATAGCACTGATGGAATAGCCAAGAAAACAAAGTCTGAGAGCCATTCACCTCAGGTGAGCCCAAAGTTTGGTGATTAGGCATGTGAAGGATCTCTTTCCTCCTCCCCTCCCCAGAGGACCAGCACAGAGCAGACAAGGATGTTCCAGCACAAACCTCACCCGGGTAGCCTGGTGTCAGGAAAACTTTCCAGAGAAGGCACAAAGCATCTCACACCAACAGAAATTACCTTTCCCATGGAACAGGGAAACACAGTTCTGACAGAAACCATCCAAATCTTCGGTTTTGAACTGCCAATATTTGTGAACATGCTGAATGGCTGTCCTAGGAACAATAAAACAATTCTACAAGAGAATTCTCTTTTACTGCAAAAACAATGCTTCAACCTTCTCCTCCCTCCTCTTGCCATCCCCTTTAGCCCACAACTGTTTCACTTCTGGGTTACACAGGCCCTCCATTTTCAGAAAACTTTGAAAACACAAAAAACAGATTTTTAGACATCTGATCTAAGTTTTAACAGCAAACAGTATTCCTCCATCGCATTTAAGTAAGCTAGAATTATATGACATCATGCAACACTAAACTCGCACAACACTTGAACTTAAAAACTGATAAAGAGTCTTTAGACATTTAATCATTATTTAACAAATATTTGCAACAAATTAAGCAGCAAGTTTTGTAGCTCATACTTTTTAGATATGTGGTTAAATCTTAATTAAATGGTTAAATTAATTATCCTCAGAAATCTAATATAACAATAGAAATGTGGTCATGTACCTACTGGCGTTCTAGTTTGAATTAATTACATGCCAAGTAGATTTATCTTTATGTATTCTACCACAATAGGCAACGTTCAACCAACATCAAGTGGAGTTTCTCTGTAATTACTCTTAATTAAATACATTTAATAACAGCACAATGACAGGCTTGCAGATTCTTTAGTCAGTGTTACTTTTGTTTCTGACAGGTTAACCCAGATTTTACATTGAAAAGGGGCTGAGATTGGCATTAAAAATTGCGCAAAAGATTTAAGTTATATACCAGAAAACAATACTTAGCTGAAGCATATACTGCAGAAATTCCACTATGAGAACCTCAGATTAGAGCTTTCAGTGCCGCCCTCTCTTTTAAAAAACCCCTTTTCAGCTGACCCCCCTCCACCTCTGCCTTCTCAAACTGCACCTCATTCCATGGGTAGGACCAAAGGCTCACCCTGATTTCCCTTGTCTCCAAACTTGTACCCTCACAGGATAACCAGCATCAATAAAGATGTATGGTTAATATTTTGAATTTTTGGCTCCTTTCTTTTGATATTTTAGAATTATTTTCATGTGGGTTTGAATCTTCTTTCATTCCTTTTTTATTATTATTATTTTTAATTTTACATCCAGGAAGTCTAAAGAATCAACCATTCACACCCACATGTCCTTCTAATATCAATGTTTGTAGTTGCATCTTTCATGTCTTGTCTCCAGGCCCCACCGAGTGCCTTTCACTGGTCAGAAAGAAAGAATTAAGGGGCAAAAATACATTAATGACAACAACCCTTCTCCACATCCCCTTAGCTAATTAGTTCAGTAAATTCATTGTCGGTTTTGTCCTGATTGTTAATAAAAAAAAAAGGAAGATGAGAATAGCAGAGCAAAACCACGAACTTCCAGCAGCAAGTTAAAAAAGCATTTTAAATCTTATGAAATTAACCAGTGCACACCTTAACACCTACAACCAGAAAAAAGTATTCCAGTCTATCTGGATGATTCCCTCAAAAGTCATTGTGCATTGTTAGGAATTGCAGTAAAAATTTGGGAAAAACCCCAACAAACACCTTATGAATTGATGGTATTTTCTCTCTTTTTTACTATAACAAAGTCTGCTCCCCTGGGAGTGTCACCATCTGCCACTCCAAATCAGAGTTCTGTACAGGTACCTGCCATCACTACCTCACTCCAATTATATGGAGGAAGAATTAAAATACTTAAATCTGCCAACATTGATGGTAAACTTTATAATAAGCATAATCTGTATGTTACTGAAATTAACAGCAGTTTCACTGTTACATTTCATCAGAAGCAGCATTTGAGCATCTCTGTATCCAGCTAGGAAAGAGAGGCCTTTCCTGAAACACCATGTCCAAACTTAATGAAATGATCTTGCAGCAACCTAAATCTTGAGTTCCACAGGGTTACAGGAGTCAGAGACCTTTCAGACCCTCAAGGGCAAGTGCAGCATAAATGAAGCATCGAATTTCCAGTGACACTCCCTTTGTTAGAGGCCAGGGAGATAGGAGCTCTCTCCACAGTTCAAAGTCAGTTCTAGATCCCCTCATCTTTACACAGAAACTCTCTTCCAATTCCTGCTGATGGGGCTTCCCTTCCACCTTGTTACAAAAGCCAGGGACCAGACAGCAGAGTCCTACATGTTGGTCAAGGCTCCAGAGTTTCCTTGTTGTTTCCTATGTGCAAGGCACAGGAATGTTCCAGAGTTTTTAAATTTCAAATGCAACATTATTTTTTTTTTCCCCATTTGAAACAGAGCTTTTATCTGAAATTCTTAACAAATAAGCCTGAAAAAAAGAGAGCTCGCAGCAAAGAAAATCCATGAGATTGTTTAGGTCTCAGATGCAGGTTAAGGCCTTCTTCCCCCTGGTTATAAACAGACAATAAATGTTGACACCTAACTCGGTCTAGAAGCACCTTTGTTAGAAGCTGAGGCCTCATGCAAATGCCTGCAGACTAAAGGGTCTGCATCCAGCATGATCAGAACAGCAAATTATGCTTTTGTGCCATAGCAGTTGCCTGCAAGTGTGTCACCACCAAATTCAGAAAGTGTATATTCCAGTAGGAGGCTTTCCCAGAGGTATGATTTCTCAAAGGTTAATATGCAATTAAAGCAGCAAATTTATTATACTGGGTGGAATTTCTAAAAAGCAAACACACAATCTGCGTTCAAATTACTTTGGAATGGATATTTCTATTAAAACTCCAGCGAAGTCTGTTCAATAAATCACAGCATTTGCAATTAGTTATTTCAATGAAGCATGCTTGGCATATCAAATATTCATGAACTGATGATACAAGGCAGAAATCTATGAAATACAAGAGATAATTGAGTTCCTATGTGATTAATCCATCATTGTTTAACAACAATAGAATTCTACATAATCTGTTCCACTTGTATGTAATGTGTATGTTTTAGCAGTTTAATAATGAGCTTTAACAAGCTGGACACCCATTCAGTGTGCAGTTTGAGTGCTCAGTGAACACATAATCTGCTTAAATGTGCCCTCACTAACCAGTGTTCATCCATATATCATGGAATGGCTCAGGCTGGAAGAGACCTTAAAGACCATCTAGTTCCAGTATTGTAAGAAGGTTTCTCTTGCAACGAGTTGACAAATTTTTAATTATAAAGACAACCAATGCATTATTTTCTTATAAAAGTAAGTAAAATGTATGGAAGCCTCTATAATATCTAAAGTATTGTCATGACGAGCCTACTTTTACACACAGATGAATACCAAATAAAATTAAATCAGTGTTAAAATTAACAGAAGGCTTCCAACTCTGAGCTCCCTGAGTTTGTAAATCAATCTACAACTAAAACATTTTAAAATAAACTGGTGAAAGAAAGAATTCTAAGAGAACAGAAAGATCTTTGGCTTCCTGGGCATCTCTCAGGCAGTCACTGTAGAAGTAACAGACAGGAGCAGCCTCCTGGCTGCCAGTTCTGGATTTCAGCCTTCACAGACATTTTCCAAGACTTTATAAAAAATCCAAGCTATATTTTCCAGTGTTGTAAGAGTTTTTGACACTTTAAGTCACAAATCTAGTACAATTTCCTTTTGAAGACTTCTGCAATCTTGAAACAGAGCAAGAGAAATGAGAAATTAATTGGTAGCACATATTGAACCTTCTATATGCTTAAGCAGTGCCATATATATTAGATAGTTTTGAACTACTTTGATCAGCTGTGGCCATACATAAACTGAAAATCTTTCCTCATGTGCCCTTATCACCTATTCAATGACATATTAAAAACATGTTTGGCATCAGACCCTCTCAGTGCTGTGATCCAGGTTAAGATTGCCTCTAGCTTCATCACGGAGAGTGATGGAAGACAGGCAAAGTGAATGAGAGGAGTTCCTTCAGACAAAAGATAACATAAACTGGTCATTCCAAGAATCAGACCTGAGAGCAGCAGAAATTTCATTCAATATCATCAAGATGAAGAGAGTCAATGACAGGCTCTGCTTTGTCCAGAAAATACCATTTACAAGTCCAATGGAAGGCTTTGCTCTTGTCCTCCCCTCCTACAAATTAAAAAGTATCTCCAGGTTTTTACCTAAGAATAAAGGTCCCCGATCTTAATATCTTACTTTGTAAAATTGCTTGATATCAATGAGGAGGAGAACTTCAGCACTTTGCAATGACAGCAGTCAGGCACAAAGTGAATATTTCCATTTCCTTTGCTGTCCTACCCTTTGATTCTGTACTCTCTGAATAGGGAGCCTTATCATGATCTCACTATTACCATTTTTACTATTTACCATATTACCATTATCGTGGTTTGGTTAGCATTGGCTACTGGAAATTTTCCAGAGTAGGTGAATTTGCTGGGCCTGTAGAATCTATAAATTTTGATGAAGATGATGAGTTTCCACCTATTTAAATGAAACAATTTTTCACGTGCACACTACTCATCATCACAAGTGAGTTGCTTCACATGAGCATGAACAATGATTCCCTGGAAACTGTTGCCTGGTCTCTTAGCTTAGAATAAACCCAGCTCCAGAATGCTGGAGAAAACTGTTGCTGTAGTTCACAGGAACAATTTTGCAAATATTTTCTGGGACCTGTTTGAGGGAATTTCCACTAAAAGCCTTTGAGAAGCTGGAACTCGCTGTTGGGGAGTACTAGCACTACTATATTCGTAAGTAGGCAACTTCTTTAACTGAATAATTCTAATTTATTTTTAAAAGCAGAGTGACACCTCTGGTCTACATTGGGCCCTTCCTATTTTTTCACATGCTTCCCACTCATCAAGTGGAACAGTTAAAGTAAAATTTGGAAGACCAAGACAGTTCATCCTTATGTAACTTTTCTGCTCCAGGGATATTTGCTTTGATAAACAACTTAAACCACCACAGTATAAGGTTTAAAGGCTTAAGCACAGAAGAAAATGAGATCAAAATGCACAATCTGCCAGTTTAAGTGGAACCAACTGGAATCTCTGCACACAAAATATTTCAAGTCAAATAAGTTAATTTTATTTTCAATAATTAGTGACTGGGGTCAATTACTCCTTGGAGTTCCAGAGTGAACACCGTTTTCACCTTAGAGAAGAAAAAAGCACAACCAGAAGGAGAACAGCTCTCCTTACCTGTTCTGATACAGTAACTTATTTTATAGAGCAAGTGAGCACTGAAGGTATCAATGATTTTTATAAAATGAACCTCCAATGTAAGTATTGCTACTTGTACTTATTAAAAGCATTGCCATCCCCTGAGCTCAGTCATTTATTTACCTACACCAACTAAACAAACAAATGCCCCATATTTAAACCCAGCAACATTAACACTAGAAGATGAAAAATTACCAATGTTTTGAACTAAAGTTAAATGAACTGCACATCACTTTTGCCTGCTTATGGAGAGGCCCTCAGCTCTGTTCCCAAGCAGTCCATCCCCAGTTCCCAGTGCTAAGCACCAGTCAGTTTGTAGTGTCACAGTGCTCCAACAAAAAGGTTCATGTGTGCACCTTGTGAGGGGAATCACCACAGCGCATGCACAAAGCTAAAGGAAACCTTCCATTCTTTCATTTTATGTATAATATTTGTGTTGATGAAAAATTTAATCACAAATCAATCCCTAAGCTTCAACCAGACTGAAAAATGACTGGCAAATGCCACAGGTCAACAGTAGCCTCAATGAATATTTGGTTATGGTGAATATTTGTTACTCACAGGCAGTTGGGATATACCTGAGTTACTGAAAATGTTGAGATTATTCTCAGAAGTCAAATGCTCTAAACAAAAAATAGAAGGGGGATTCCTCCCCCTCTCATGGCACTCATTAATGCTCAGGTTGTGACTAAAATTAAAATGTATGTGGATTGTCCCTGTTGTCTAATTCATACAACAGAACCTTCTGGTGACAATTGTAAAGCACACAGCTATTTATTAACCTAAGCCATACTTGATGGCTCTGTGCCGTGCCTAATACTATAAATATCCTTTTAACTTCATTCCCACCCTACCACTCCGAATTTCCCCAGCTCCGTCCTCATAAGGGCATTACCCTTCTGGTAACAATTCCTAGTAAAAATCTTTAAGTATTAATTTTTGCCTGAACTTTTCACTTTTAGTAATAGTACCAAATCACCTCAGCACTTGAAAAAAAGACAAACCTGAGTTGTGTCTCTTTCCTGCAGCAAGACCATTTAATTCCCATATTATTTTCTACAGGGCATCACTCCTTTGCTGTCCCTCGAATTACTCTGAAGAGAAACTCAACCATGTGGCTGTGCCTTGGTACCTTCAGCATGAAGCAGTCATTGGGAGTTAGTGTCAACATGAATAATGCAGTTCAGTGTTTGAGAGCACGTCTCTTTAACAGCTGCCTGTGTCCCAGCGTTGCCATTTACTGCTGGCCACAAAGCTTCCCTCGTTTGGAGAGCTTTGCTGTTTGCCTTTTCCAGCCTTACACTGCCTGACAACATGAGAAACACTGAGCTGC
This sequence comes from Ifrita kowaldi, assembly GCA_013398055.1. Lineage (NCBI taxonomy): Eukaryota > Metazoa > Chordata > Aves > Passeriformes > Cinclosomatidae > Ifrita > Ifrita kowaldi. The sequence continues at coordinate 639,029 of VZRS01007370.1, forward strand.
TTCCTATGGATTTATAAAGCAAATTGCTGCCTATGGAGACTAACTTGTTTTTATTATCGGTAGCATAACTGACTGTTCTTCATCACCAGCAGAAGCATTTACCTGGCTCAATACGAGCAGTGCTTTTAGTGCCATACAAGTATTTTAGTACACAATGATGCTCTTCGACAGTAAATGTGACATCTTCCCTCTACCTTGCTTCTGGAAAAATTGATTGTGCTGCCCTGTGTCAAACCACACACTGAAAAGTGCAATATCTAAATACATTTTAATGACTGTACTCTCACCTGCTCACCTGGTCACTATAAATATTCCCAAATAATTTCTCTCTGAAGAAATGGGCGTCCTAGCATTCACTTCAACACACTATTCATTTGGTAAGTTTCCCAGCTCTGGGCCAGTATCCGGTTTTGAAGCACTTGTGAAATTTTCATACAATGTGAAAGAAAGTTCCATGCACAGCACTTTGGTCCCTGTTCTATTTTTCTTACTGATCCATCAGAGGAAGACTTCATGACAAAGCCACTGCAAGAGCAGCTTCTAATTTTGAGACTTTTGCATTTTTATTATTATGTTTTTAAAACCAAGTACTTTATTTGTTTAAAGTAACTTAAAGTACCTTGTATCTTAATTCAAGTTGCATCCTGTCATCACATTAATTTTCTATTTTCTATGTCCTCTCCTTTGGTCATGTTACTTCTAGACTAGGGAAAACTTCAAGACTAGGACACTGTCTCCCTGTGCCAGACACTGGAGAGGCACCTCAAGATCCTTGAGGGTTCCTTCCAATGTAGAATAGTCTGTGATTCTGAGGGTTGTGTCCAGTTCTGGGCCCTCCNTCTGAATGACTCTATGAAGTGATAATTCAAAATAGATTTTAACTCTAAATCTATCATACACAAATATTACAAAGGTCAAAATTTACATAAAAGAAATTTAAGATTATTCTTTACTTTAAAATTGAAATAATCATATGTGAAGACAGCATCACATGAACTGCCCTTGGGTTTACATCATTAGTGAAAAGTTAAACTGGATCTCTGTGTTAAGAAAAGATTATTGGTTCAAATTTCCTGTTCCTTGAAGAGAATTCAAAAGTCTGTATAGACATATGACTGCACATGTAAATGCAAACACCTTAATGTTAACGTGTACAGATGTATTCTGATTATCATTATTGACAGGCCAAAGGATGAGAAAAAATAATCAGATTTTATAGGCTGACTTCTCTCTAATAACTGGCCTTTCTGGCTGAGATGCCAGACTCATGATCACACTCCTTAATTGTTTTTCAGTTAAAGATGATGCAGAGTTCCAAGAAAATTTGTGCCTACAGTGAGTCCTGGCCTTGTACACATCTGGCAAAAATGGTATTTCTGTGTTTGAAGTTTCTCAAAAGTCAGATCTTTGCCTTGAAAATGCAACTCTCAGTCAATGACTTTGTTGGCAGAAGGTGAAATAAAATGCAGATTGTGCTGTGCTTAACATAATAAAATTGCACAATACTAACCTGATGTGCATAATCGATTATGTTACATATATCAAATTACACATGCACAGGTAAATTTTTCAAAAGGGTGACCTTCTACAATTTCTTATTCAGTCTTAAGCAGTGTTAAAAATACATTTAACGTTTGAAATTCTGATGGTTACAGTTATAAAGCTGCTGACTCATAATATCTGAAAATGTAATAGCAAGTAGGATCTTAACTTGGTGCGTGATTTACTGAACCTTTATGATTTATATGAATTATTAATCTTTTGCTACTTAGATGAACCTGTACAAAATTTCTCATAGATTTAAGAAATTAATATTGCTTCTATTTAGCCTACTGTTGTATTTCTTAATTCAATCATTGTGTTTCATCAAAACTTCTCAAAGCTCCTCGATTATTCTGAAGATCCTTGGTAGGGAGGAGGGGGACAAAATAATAAAGGCATCATTGTGTTTGTTTTGCAGATGGATGGACTATAACCCACTTTAATAAGGATCAACTCTCCCTATGATAAGGCCAAATTCTGTAAAGCACAGATCTATGGCCCTGGCTCAGCTTTGAAGCAAAAAACTGCTGCTGAATCAGCCCAAAGAAAACACAAACTAAAGTGTTGGGGGATTTTAACAGCAGTTAGGAACAAATAACAAAAACTTTTGAGCTGGTAGTAGTAAAGAGAAAAACGTGGACATGAAGAGACATAAAAATGAGTTGGAAAGTGGCAGTTCAGAAAGATCAAGAATCCTCACACTCCAGCAAGCAGCACGGGCTGTCACCTTTCCATCTGAGTGGTGACCCCCTGCCCAGCGGTGACTCAGCGGCCACTCCATCAAGGAGGTGAGACAAATCTTGGCCTGTGTTAGTTCCAGCCACTTGCTTTCCGTATTAGCAAATAAATAGCTCTTCTCTATGCAATCAAAATCTTATCTTCTCTTCATTATGGCCATTACTCACTGCTCCTTGGGTTTTTTTGCCCCAAGCTGACAAAATCGAACTGATAATTCTTGGAGTTCCAACCACAGCATTAAGAGCACCTGGTGCTTTGTTATTCCCAAGGGTTCCGACTGCATCCCGAATTTCATCACTCCAGCTCTTCACAAACAGCTCAGTTGTCTAGAAAAGAGCTCCTTACTTATTTCACCACTAAGACTCACTACACAACCACCTCAAATATTCTGTAATTACGTTCTTTGCAACTATTTTGGATTCTCAGCTCATTTATTCTTTCGTACACCCCCCACCTCTCCCTCTCCTGTTCCCCAAGGATTTAATATCATCATTAACCACTCCGGTATTTTATACTCCTCTCAAAGAGAAGCTTTACTAACACCATTTACATTTGTATAAGGTATAGTTACCTAGTCATGCACAGAATTTAAACAGAAGTCAGTGCACTAAAGGCCCTCAGATTTGTGCATGAAGTTACTGGCTGAGGTTCTGTTTCATGCACCTGACCCTTGCTCACTACAGAGCAGCAATTTACTGGCAGTCCAGTGAAACAACAGAATTGTTACCTAAGGAAACCCTCATCACTTGGGGAGAGAGGGAAGTGCAATGAAAAAGGGATAGGGGGTGGTTTTCTGGGGTTGGTTTTATAACTTGGGAATGTGGGGTATTTATTTGTTGTTGCTGTGTTTGTTTGTTTTTTAAAGGGGCTCCAATAATCTGTAGGGGAGCATGGCTGGATGGAGCTCTGAGCAACCTGGTCCAGGGGAAGGTGCTTCTGCCCATGGCAGGGGGCTGGAATAAGATGATGTTTAAGGTCCCTTCTAACCCAACCATTCTATGATTCTTTGTAAAATTCCATTCTAAAATGAAATTGTGGATATATAATCTTTCCAAAGAAGAAGAATGTAGAAGTAAAGAACACACAAACTTGTATGTATAACTTATACACAAACTGTAGTGCTGTCACACAGTCCAGGCACCAGCAAAGAGACTCTGGCTACATCCATTTTATACCTTCTGAACATTTTTTTTCCTGCAAGGAAACCATGCATTCCTTGGCCACTTGTGTCACAAGGGTCTTTGGCAGCAATTTAACACCCTGTTAATTCTGAATTTTCTTGCTAAGTACTTCCCCCTCATTTACCTTGGCCTGACTTCGATGGAAGATTTCTTCACAATACCCAGTTCTAATGCCATGAGAATGCTCCATTTCACAAGGGCTCCAGGAGCATTCACGCTCCACGACATTTCTACAGAGTATCCCCAAGGCAGCATCAATGCTCTCTGAGATCTTGTAAAGGCCTTCCCACTTCAGGAAAAAGCTCAAGCATGGGCAAATGTAAAGAGGAATATCCCTGCTCTCCATGGTCCCCAAAAACACCCTTCAGCTGTACTTCTAATCTGCTTCCTTTCCTCTAGTAAACCACACAAATACATATTTTCGTTCTTTATGAAATTTTCAAACCACCTTTTGTTTTTTTGTACTTCAAGACACTCTCAGTCCCTCTGTGGTTCCCACTAGTATCTCTCTCAATGTTCTGCCACCAGCTATCAACACACTCTGTAACCTGTACAGTCTAAGACCTCTTTGCTGGTGGATATTCCTATCAATAATTTAAATTCCTCACAGGTATCTGTAACTGAGCATCTTCAGCAGTTTCTTTATTGTGACATGGCTCCTTCTCCCCACCCCCCGGGTCTCACAGCTGGAGGGCTCTGCCACCATCCCTTTATTTTGCTAATAAAGCTGCAGGGCATCGATCAGGGGCTTATCTTGAACAACTGGCAAACTAATTCATTTCATTTGACTGCTATTAACGTCATTCCCTGCTACACGATTTCCAGACATTTTTCCTTCCTATTGACGTAGATAGAGATGAAAACCACAAACAACAAAGTTCCTGGACAGAAGGCTACATTTGGCTTACAGCAACGCAGAGACATTTTATGAAGTGGTATCATTTTTCTCTGCTTAAACAAACAGTTTCCACGGTATTTGGACGATCCCAAATCCTTCAGGCCACTTGGAAATTGGCTTGAGAGGCAGCTTGGCCCATCAGCATATGGCAACTTGCAAGCCCTGCCCAGAAGCTGAAGCTCTACCAGTCCAAGCTCTTATGTTTTGCAGCACACTGGAAGTGAGCTACAATTCCAACTCCCTTCAGCCTTCCACCAAATCTGTTCATTTCAGGCTGCCGTTGGCCACCTGGATGCTCGGGACACCCTAACCACACATGACAGTTGTGTTGAGGAAACTTCCCTGCCCAGACTCTGGCAGACCAGATCCAGATGGTCCTGGAGAACCCTTCCACCCCAAACCTATTCTATAATTATATGAAACCTCCCTCTGTTATTTTCAGCCCTCCACAAGACAAATTTCTGCAGCTGTTCTGTCCCTGACTGGAGGACAGCAGGCTTTTCTCTAACAGTTAAAAGGGACCAGGAGCATAAGTTGGTTTTTGTTTAAGCCTGTTTTGCAGCAAAGCATAAACACATTGCAAAGCTTAACTTCTGTTCCCCTCTTCCCTGGTACTGGGGCTTCCTTTGTGAGATGTTTCCTTTACTGAAAGACAAAACACTCTCCTACTCCAGCCTGGTGATTTGTATGATCATTTGCTATTTATAAATCTGGTTTTAGTTCTCTAAATAATTCTGAAATTTTAATAAAAGAGGTACCTTGAAACAAAAATATAATGAAAGCAAACAAGCAAGAAAAGCATAATTGGATTTTTCTCAGGCTATGCTAATCTGTAGACTATAAATGCTGTGTGGTTACACTTGAATACTGTTAATTTGCATGTAGCTGGGAGCACTGGCATGAACCACCAACATACTAGATCACAACACCTGACACTGGATGCTCTTTCAGACACTGAGCATTTCATCCTGGAATTAGTTGATTTAGTATATTTAGACACAAAAATCCACATTTTTTTTCTACAACTACAAATCAGAGGAGGTTTTTGTAACGACTGTATTAGGAGTAATCCAGTGTGCAAGCATTTGATCAAAAGCAGGAGCTAACTACAAGCTATAGATGCGATGGCTGTTTATGCCTCGCTTGGCAAAAACAATCATTCAGACATTGGTATTCAGACAGGAAAGTGCTTGTCAAGATCAAAATGCTAATCGCTGCTTGCTGAGAAATGCAGTTGTTCCCAGCTGTAGGGAGAGCAACACGTAGCTTGCAGCAGCTGCAGCCGTGTTGTTATCTCTATCCAGGGATGGAATTCCTGGGCAGCTCTATCAGCAACTGGTCACCAGTTGTGTCCTGGAAAATTTACACAGCAACAGATGACAGTGCTTGCACTGAGCATTAAAAATAAAATAACAAATTGATATTAGAAGGTTTGTAATTCCTAAATCAGAACACCATCTCTTCAAGCAGCAGAACAAAGTGTGTTCTCTGGTGTTTACAATAGTGCTTCTTTCTTTGAACAAAGAATTTGCTCACTGGATCCAGAATATAAATATTATTCATTTATATTAACATAACTATATTAACTGTTTAAATTATAAATTCTCATGTCTGTTTTCCCTAATAATTTCTGTTAAAAAACCCAAAACAAAAGCAACAACAACCAAAAAAAAAAAAAAAAATCTACAACTTTTTTTTTATGTTGCTGCATGCTTTTCTCTTGCTTATGTATTTGAAAAAGAACAAAGTTTAGGGATTAAATTAATAAGAGATATTATAAAAGGACAAGCCTGGACACAACCCCTGTTTCAGATTTGGCCTGCAGCCAGATCTATGTGTAAGGATCCTTGCATCAGCCTCACTGTTTTTAACCAATTTTATACTGCCTCTTTTTCCCCTAATCCTGGCAGCCCACTAGAAATAAGTGCATGCTATGGAAATGGAGTAAGTCTTAAAAAAACCAAAACCAAACAAACCAGCAAACCTTTACGAGATAAGGTTCACTCCGCCCAATAAACATTTAACTCAATGCCCAGCCCCATCACGCAGCTCACCAGACCTACCAAAGATGTAACTTCCTGCAGCCTTTCCTTCTCCAGGGAGCTCAGCAGTGACAACTGCCAGGGTTCTCCTCATTCTCTAACTCCAAGCAAGAGCCTGTCCTTGCTTGGAAACGCCTCACAACCATACCAAACACAACCCCTTGCATTGAGAAAGAGCTTAAAAAGCCCAGCCAAACAAACAGCAAGCTACAAACAGAGAGACAATCATGACAAAAGAGCTCTATAGGAAGATTTCTCCCAGATCAAGCTCTGGCTTACTCTCAGGGATGCAGTGGCAATGCTTAGCTTGACCCTAACTTCTCAGGCACACAAATATTGTCTTCGCTCTGGAAATTCTTGTTCTTCGCATTCAGTCTTAATCTTTGAGTATTTTGATCTACTTTTGTCTTCCTGTGTTATCCTTTTCCCTTGTAATACATTTGAGACTGTGTCCATCAAACTACAATTCCTTGCTCTGATGATTGAGCTCACTGAGGTTTCTATGATCCTTGAGTGAACTGGTAATAACACTAGATATAACAAAAATGTTTCCAACATTCCATAGTCTGTATTCCTTTGTGTTTTGGGAGCTTTTCATATTTTGGGAGCTACTATAACCTGCTGTAGTTATGACAATAATTGTTTTATACAGAAACTACTGATAGCTACAGAGGAAACCAAACATTTCTGCTCTTCAAGACAAAAATACCACTGACATCAGAACAACCTAATGGGCAAAGGCACAGGACTTTGGAGTCCAAAGCTCCATTTCAGGCTCTATGAAGCACCTCAATGACATTGATATGTCACTCCACTCATATTTCTTACTGAAATGGGGATAATCACAGCACTTTTAGGTCTATGGGGCAATGTTGCTGTATAAAAGCCAAGGGACACAAAGCTGGTTATTACTACTGATAGCACAGAAACCAGTATCAGCCTCTGTCCAACTGCTGCTAAAACCCAAAACCATAAAGCAATTGTTGCTACAGGGTTGTCAACATTATGTTCTTGTATTTCTAGACAGCCACTATCATGACATAATTAGAGTAGCCAGGAACACATCTGCTGACTCATTCTGCTGCCATAGTATCCTTCCTTCCATGCTTTTCTGTCTATATTTTTCTTTTCTCTCCCCCCCGCCCCATTTGAAATATTCAGTGCAGTGTCTTTGTGTATGCAAACAGCTTAATTTCCAGAAACACTCAATTCCCCTACCTGGCTGCCTAATATCAAGGACTGTGGTTTAAAATAAAGTAACAGATGCCTTCAAGCTGCCTTGTTATGCCAGATTTCGTAACAGGAGGAAATTATGGGACTGAGATGAAGCAGCCTGGAGGTTCAGGCTGTTTATATTTCTTTGATATAATTCTTCAGGTACAGATACGAATAAAAACTGCACACCAGGGCCTCAAGAATTCAACTCTGTATCTGGAGAAGCACCTGATATGCAAGTTACAGTGAACTCAGCTGAGTAATAGCACTCAAAAGTACTCCTCTGTCCCATTACTCTGCACTTAACTACCACTTTATACATCAAGTTTCACCAACCTCTTTAAATTTCTTTGCAAGGGTGAAGTCTTTAAGGGAAATCTGTGTATAAAAGCCTCTAAATATCAGGCTTTTCACTTCATTAAAACCTGAACAGCATTATATTGTTATGAATGCTATCCATTAAATTCATCTGCATAAAAATGTTTCACAGCAAATAATAATTTTTGAATGTATGTTTCCAAACTCCTGTTGCAGAAGAAAATTTTATTTTTGCACGTTATAAGAAATTTCACTAAAAAAATTCACTGTATGAATTCAGAAGTGCACACTAATTAGTGCTTTGTATTTATCCCAATGAGTTTCACTGACCCTACAATTTCTTAAGCATTTTATTTTTGGATCCCACAGTGTAACAAATTATGACAGCCCTAGGAAAGTCCAAATACTGCTATTACACACATAAAATACATGTCCAGTACATATGATTGAAATCAAGATCATTCTAATGCAGCTTCTGAGGTAAATATAAAGTAGATTTTCAAAATCAGTGTTGCATTTTATTTGCTATTGCACATAAAACTCAAAGACTAAAACCAACGTGTTATTCTGGCAACAAGCAATTTTTTGAATAACCAGATCCTGAGCACCTTTCTGGGGTGCCTGAAGAATAATAAGTTACAGCAGAATTGCTCTGTGTCAACTACTACAAAATGTATAACTCGTTCTGTGGAGGTGAAATCAGTTGTCCTCCTCCTCCTCCTGTTTCCAGCACAGTTCCATCCATTTTGTTCTTAAGTTAGCACAGTTATGCCACTGCTTTAGAGCAGCGAAACACTTCTGACAAAGCCACTTCCCAATTCTAACAAATATGCTTTAAACTAAACTTAAATGCAACTTCTGGCACTGGGTACCGCTTCAGACGGTGTCCAAATTCAGTTTTCCCAAATGCCACTGCAAAGCATTAAGAAAGAATTTGTCCATAGTTTTGATCCCAATCGCAAATGAGCCACACTAATTGCAAACGTCAGACCACCAGAGCCTCAGGCTCGATGAGGATCTCCCTTCCAGAATCCTGGGGTAGGTAAAGGCTGGAGGGGCCCCCAGGGGCTCCTCTGGTGCCACCTCCCTGCTCCAGCAGGGCCATCCCAGAGCCCAGGGCACAGCAGTGTGTCCATGGGGCTCTGCAATATCCCCAGGGAGGAGCCTGCACAGCCTCTCTGCACAATCTGCTCAGGGCTGGGCACTGCCCAGGGCAGAAGTTCTGCCTCCTGTGCAGGGGCAGCTCCCTGGGCTCAGGCCCTGCCCGTGGCTCTGGTGCCATCGCTGGGCCCCGCAGCAGAGCCTGGGCCCTGCTCGGAGCCCTCCCTGCACACAGGGACACCCAGGGCTCAGGGCCCCTCTCAGGGAATCCAAGCCCTCTGTCCTGTAGGGCAACTGAACCTAATTCTAAGGAATAACAAGTGATTTACAGCCATCACTTTGAAATTGTAAATGAGATTCTTCCCTGCACCCCAGCTACTTGTGCCTAGAGCAAGCAAAAACGGCACTCAGGAGGACAAAAAAAATACCTTCAGATGGCTGACACAAATCCTTCTTTCTCTCAAACATTTTGAGGCTGAAACACCAGTAACATGGTAGTTATGGCTTTGTAAGCACATAAAGTGCCCTTTATGGAAGATTGACTCACTTAATGCAAATTCTCCTGCAAAACAACACAGGGAGACAGGACCCCGCTCTGCAGGGCTGCATTAGGATCAGCACAGAGGGGTGAACTGAAAGCAATCGTATCCTTTGTAGGAAAAGATTTTGGGCCCATCTATTTGCCAGAATTAAACCCACCTTCTGAAAGTTTTAACGATACACAAAGTATCTCTAAGTGTATGGAAAAACTAAGTGTAAGTCTATCATCAGCCAGTGACCTCAGCACAAATACACCTTTACAGCTCACTCACAGAAAAGCACTTCAAGAAAGAAAGTTGTATCTATACCAAAACAAGGTAATGTTAGCAATTTTCAGAATTTTGGAATTTACAACTTAAACATAGTTGTAACAAAGGCAAACACCATTTGCCTTTGTTGCAGGGTTAGAAATTCAAGGAAAACGAAACACTTTTCTGCAGATAAAGTGCCACCATATACAAGAAAACATGTTTTCTATTATTCACATATTCATATCAGAATGTGATAGTGCAGATGCTGAAAAAAGAAAAAAAGCAGAAAGGTATCTAGCTTCCAACATAATAGACAGACAAGTGGTCAAATACTTGTTTAATACAGGCTTAACTTCACAAAAAAAAAAGAGAAGACAAAACCAAAAAGTCCAAGAAAACAAACTGTAAAACTACACAGAACATTGAAGAACAGGGTGGTGAGCCCTGGCACAGGGTGCCCAGAAGCTGTGGCTGCCCCTGGATCTGTGGAAGTGTCCAAGGCCAGGCTTGGAGCAGCCTGGGACAGTGGAAGGTGTCCCCACAAGGCACCCTCCCAGGGAACAATTCCTTCCCAATATCCCATCCAGCCCTGCCCTCTGGCACTGGGCAGCCATTCCCTGGCTCCTGTCCCTCCAGCCCTTGGCAATTGTCTCTCTCCAGCTTTCCTGCAGCTCCTTCAGGCCCTGCAAGGCCACACTGAGCTCAGCCCAAAGCTTCTCCTCTGCAGGCTGAACAATCCCAGCTCTGGCAGCCTTTCCTGCCAGCAGAGCTGCTCCATCCCTCTGATCCTGCTGGTGCCTCCTCTGGGCTCTCTGCAGCAGCTCCAGGTCCTTCCTGTGCTGGCCCCAGGGCTGGACTCAGTCTGTCCCGATCTCTGGGGCTCACCCTGATAGCAGAGAGCACAAAAGGATTTGGGTAAGCGTTGAATGAAATGACCCTGAAAGCAATGCAGGGCCATTCAGGGTTTGGGGTGTGCACAGATAACAAGAATTGCTGTCAGTACAGCCACACTGAGGAGTCCATGGCACTGCTCAGGATTTTTTGCCCAACCTCCCTGTAGAGCCTTTCAGATTGCCAACAGCTTGAGGTAAATGCAGCTTGAAGGACAGTGAAACTGGTCCTCAGGTGAGTAGATTTACTGTGCTTACTCATCTTAGCTACAAGGACCTGATCTAAAGCTACAGAGAGAACAGTGAATTATCACCTTGAAGTATTTTACACCCAAAATATGAAAAGAAGCCATCCTACAAAATGTTGACTGAAGATACAGTTTCAACGTTTTTCTACCCTGTAATCCAGGTTTGCTTGTTATCAACACAGACACAGCTGTTAAACCTGCTTGGATGCAACTCCAGAGGAACCCAGTTGTATATACCTGTCAATGACACCCCAAAATATTTTTTAATTCAGAAAATGCAGGATCACTCTCCCATTTACATCACAGCCTCACATATCCTGCAGTCACTGTTAAGTCCTCTTTATCAGAAACTCTGCCATTTGCCTCTCAGGCTTAAGCCATAGATTTAGACTCATTATAATTACAAATATATTCACATGCCCATCAGATGAGTGGAGCTTTCTGAAAACCCATCTTTATTTGCAGCTCCTCACCTTCTCGTAAAAGAGACAGGGACTCTGCAAGAGGGTAGCTCATGCAAGGTAGGGATGTTCGGTACAACCTCTGATTCTCCATCAGAGAACAGAGGTTCCTGCATCTAAAGAACTGCTGACAGTGTTGTAGCAACTCTTACTGCTCCATGGCAGAAAAAGTAATAAATTTAAAAAAAAGTAAATAAAGATCACTATAAAACACATTCCACTGAAACACTGAACAAGAATGAGTTCCTGTTGCAGAGCAATGATTTAAACTTATTAGCAATAAAACATAGGTGCACATTATAGTTCAATATTAACTGCATTTTTATGCATTTACAAGCACATACATTTAGAGAGAGGACAAACACAGATATTGGACTAAATTCGTGATTTTCCAACATGGCTCTTCTCTTCTGCCTGAATACTGCAGGAATTAATTTATCCATGAATTATCTCCTATAAACATCATACTTTAAATTAGCAAATAATTTACAAGACACCTTATGTAGATAGACAAACACAAGAGTAAAAAATAATAAAATGGTCATACTTGCATGCTGTGCCTCAGTTTCTCCAAGCCTGTATTTTTTTTCCTACCTTTTTTTGTCTCCTATTTTTACCAAAACTTTTTTCCTATTGCATGAAGAAAGAGTTTTTAACATATACAGATATACACACAGGTTTTTATATATATGTATATACACACACATATGTATGTGGGTGCGTGCATATACACAAACATAGGAAAATTTATTTCCTTTTCTCTTGAGAAAATGAGTAGAGTTTTTATATTTTTCCAACTGGCACTGGAAGGGGAAGCATAAAAAGAAAAATAGCTGGCAGAAAATCTGGTAGATCTATGCCATACATGGCTTTGAGCAGGATGAACTCCATGTGCTGCTCACCTTATGACAATATTTATACCTCATCTTTTCATAAGCTTCATTTTGCCCCCACCAGTCGACGTCAAAGTCATGTTTGTTCCCGTGCTTGAAAGTTTGGGGAGGATTAGTGGGTGCATTGATCCTTGCTCCTGTTAGACTATGCCAATGTTACAGAACACTGAATACATTCACTGTGGCAAGTGATCTAACACAGAGCCACACAGCCCTGGCTCTGGTGAATGATGATTTTGCCCATCTGTCCAGGAGTAGAATCCAGACTGTGTGCTTATGCCACAATATTTCACTTCCCATGAGTTAGGCTGAGCGTGCTGGAGCTGGATCTCTCTCACATGGCACAGAGGAAAACACCCCACAGTGCTGGGAGAAGGACAAAGCCACAGCCCAGGAAAACAGGCAATAAAGCTGCAGTCATGGCACAGCTCCTCTCGGCATTTAGCACCAGGGTGGTTCAGCACTCTGCATTCTGCAAGTGGGAAAACCCAGTAAGGGGGCTGAGTGAAACGTTTCAATGCAAATGCAATTGCTTTACTGGTCTGGAAACCAAAACCAACCAAACACTAAGAAGTAGCTTTTTCATTGCAATTAATATTTACAGATTTGTGATATGTTTCAGTGGTAACTCAGTTTAACCTGAGTCGAAGCCAGTTCTGTTTATTTCCTGTTGGAACATTTAAGCCACCCCTTTTTTTTGACCCAGTCTGTTTAACCAATGATTGTCTAAATGGTCAAAAAACTAATTTTTTACTTTAACTGGCTTCCCCTGGCTGCCTTGGGGAAACCATCAGGAAGGCAAAACTCTTCTCCCAGAAGCTGTCTGAACACCAGTACAAATAGTTAATGATGGCAGGTACTATGAGCCAGGTTAAATCTTGACAGGATAATTTGCAGAACCCACAAGAACATTCTTGAGATAAGAAATTTAAAAAAAAAAAAAAAAGATTCACTGCAAGGAGCTATTGTATGCTTTGCACTTAACACACATAACCTCAGAGTCACACACACACATTAATATTCAAGCACTGGGGCTTGGAAAATACCCAAGGTCTCCAACATCCTACTGTGCTTCTGAGGCCTCACTGGGGACAGTCCCCTTGGTACTGAGGTTATGAACACACTGCTGGGAGAACAAGCCAGGGTTCTCCTGCTCATTCCCTTTCCAGCAGACAAAAATACACACAGGCAGATATGTAATCCGTGGAAAATTGTCTAGCTCCTCTACCAGCTAATTTAACTTTCCCCCAATCTCAAACATTACCCAGTAGCAAGGAAACCAATAGATTTGTGGGCATCGCTGTGTTCATCTCCACTTTCCTAAAATAAGTTTTCATATTTCTAAGAAGAAAAATATTAATATTATTTCCCCAAACACAGGTCCATTAGAGTTTTATTGTGAAGATAAATACTGAATCCTCTAACAGTCCAAAAGTGCTTCAAGTAATTCAATTTTGAAGAAGGTCTTAATAATATATGCAGTAGCATTTTACCCTTAGCAGCAGGAATATTGATCTCACACCATTAAGGTTTGGAGCGTTTTTAAAACCCATTACCTTTGTGCACATTAGCTCTCACTGGCAGAAAGGGCATCACATTTGCTGTTAACTTCTGGCAGACATCAACACAAAAAGGTGATTCCACCTGCTGGAGTGTCTGCTTGGCTGCCTGATAATGTCAATCAATAAGCAAAATCACTTTCTTACAGTTCTCATAAAACAAGACGTCTGCCACACACGCGAGTACAGAAGTTGTATTTCTGTACTTAAAATATTAATGAGCCTTAAAATACTTGCTCTTACATTTGCTAACATATACTTCATAAATATCAGCAGATGCTTTATAAAGCATAAAAAGGAGTGGATCCAGTGTAACAGGGGCTGGATAACACCAGAACAGATTTAAAACACTGACGGGCAGCGCATACAGCAGGTCAGCACAGACACCACTGAATCATAAAAGAAAGACCTGTCAGCTTTCAGATAAAGCTGGCACTTGATGATGATAAATTATTTACCAAGTGCTCTTGTTGAACCATTAGGAAAATCCTTTCTTCTTCCTCCACCATCCACTCAAGTCAAGAGTACACCTCATGCTCATTTTAAAACAGCACACGGTGAAAGAAAGCACACTTTCAGAACAACAAACAACAATGGAAGTGAGTGTGAGGATGCCAGCTGGGAGCTACCTTTGTTACAAATCTGCTGGATTTTCATCAGCAATATCAAAACTGCCCAGAATAATGCACCCTGTGAAAGTGTATAATTAGGCTGGCAAGGAGACTGGGTGGCTAAAAATGTATTGAGAATGCACATGTTAAAAAAAAGAAAAAATAAATAAAGGCCTTGCTGCACCTCTGGTATCAATGGTTTTCCTGAAATTTCCTATGGTTTCCTAGGAATGGCAGAAGAAAACAGTTCTGCGTTAGACCTAGGCAAAATTATGCCATCCTAATATTCTTCTAGTCAGTATTTCTTTTTTATACCATGGAATTTTATGCCCTGACAACCCATTCTACAAGAACAGTCTCCTGCCACACTCCCAGCTTGCTGTAAGGCCTGAGCTGTGCATGCAATTACCTAAAGGCTTCAAACCCCCTAAGAAATCCAGCTCCACTCAGCTTGCCTGGGTGTACAGCTGAAACCCAGACAATTCAACTGTGAAACTACTTGTTCTTAGGTTCACAACGCATCTCCAGCAGCAACCATGGGCCCCAGAGGATTCTGGACACACTAAATCCAATCCCCTTATCCAAAGTTGGTATTAACAGAAATATTTAATCAGAAAGTTAGATAGGATTTGCAAAAATATAGGAGATTATTTTGAAAGTGAATTAGTAATTTGTTACACATCAAAGGCATAGAAAAAACACCTATGAAAAAACCCCTAACACACCTCAAATATCACAGCAGTAAACTTTCAATCTACTCTGGGATTAGATGTACTCTAAGCCACTAAAAACTGAAATATTTTGAAAGCAAAGAGATATATAAAACACACTTAGTGCATTGACACTGCAGGAACCCCCTACATTTGCATCCACCTGCTGATATAATTACTTACAATTGGGTGCTGAGAGATCAATAATCTTCAAATGTCAAAAAAACCACAGTAGCCTTAATTCTCCAAAATAACTCAAAAGTTAAAATAACTCAGTGATTTTGTACATCCTGTGTTTAGATTTCTAAACACTCCATTCTTATATTAAGCCAAACAAGGCTTCAGTTTCACCCACCAGCTTCCCAAGAAAGCCTATCAAACACAAAAACCATGCCAATTAAAAAAAGAAAAACAAAATTAAAAAAAACAAACAACCCAACAAATCTACAGAGACAACTTCAACTGGATCAAATCTGTTATTCTACGAGTCACTGAACCTATGGAAACTTACACCAATATAAGATTTGTCTCTGAGAAACTGCATTTCTGTAATATCTGTATACAGGCTGTTGTCTGGACTCTAAACACTAAAATATGCACATTATTTACACCGTGTTTTTAACAAATAATCCAGTTGAGTCTAAAAAAATACAGCCTAAGGAGTAAATTTTAGTTATTAAAATCACATATTATTCCTATTTGCTCTGAACTACGAAGCCACATAAGGAAGAGTTTAAATATGCTCTTGATGTTGTCTAGGTAATTTGCCACAGTAAATAACAATGACCAGGATTCCCGTATAGGGTAAGCTAAAGCAAGGCTTGAGATTACTTTAGTCCCTTGAAAATAGACTTACTAAAATAAACATGTATGCCCATCAACCCATTGTTAACAACCTACTTAAAAGGAGCAAAATTTGAAAGCTGATTTTTCATGTTTAGCAAGCTCCAGACAGGACTTTTGTTCCCACCAGGTTTCAGCACACTGGGGTTCTACCTAGGGGATAATCACCCAAAAAGAGACTTTCAGATACTTCTCAAGGGCCTGACATGTGGTTTGGAATACCAGAATTCACAGGAAAAAAAATGCCCTTTTCTCCCTACACCCACGGAGACCTGGCAGCACCATGAAACAGTGACAATCTTACCCAAAACAGACGTTTTTCTAAACAGCAGAGCTACTGATCACCTGTGGATAAAATGCCTGACTCTGCTCTGCTGCAGGTACACCCTGGGAAAGATGGTCCAGACTAATGCATCAGCCATACTGCAGCACTCATCCAAGAAATACAAGGCCTTCAAAGAAAATAAAAAAAACCAAACCACATTAAGAACTGTTATTTTTAAAGTTCAGTCATAACTGCGCACCTTACTAAAGGAACATAAGTAGTATAGATACAAGAAAATCTTAGTTTGCATCCATTATATTCATAGGAAAGAACACCTGTTATTTCTGGCACTCAACCTAACCACAGGGAAAAAATGATGTCCTTTCACAAGACGGAGTTACAGAAGCTCAGGCCATAACAGCAAACCTGATCCAAAGTCTTCTAAATGCTGATGAATGTTCCTGGAGGCCTCAATGGCCTTTTTGTCATGTCAGCCCATAATTAATATCACCTTCTGTGAAAAAGATTTAGGCTACTAGACATGGTTAAGTACAAAAATCAAAGCTCACTTGCACCAAAGGGATTACCTGCTTCCATCCCCTCCGAGGTCAAAGACGTTTCCAGCTTTAACAACAAGGTACTCTGGTTATCTAGTTCATTAAATGCCTGGGAGATTTATTTTTTTTTTAATAATTAACATTCTCAAAGTTTGATATGATTCTAGCATCTAATTTACACGGCAGGATGTTTGTGTTTGGAATTTCTGCACTGCTTCTGCGTGAGAGGTAGGCTTTGATAAGTTTTTAATTAAACTGATAATATCACTTTAAAAGCTAAAACACCTAGAGTATAAAGGACACAAGTAATAACAGATTTTATAAGGCTTAGCAGCTTTATAAAGCTTGCTTGCTTTGTGGAAGAAACTGCTTTTGTGAAAATGTGTGTTTGCCATCTGATTGCTTCTGAAGAATATTTAAAGAAGGTTAGACACCTCTGGCTTTAAGAAGTGTTGTGTATTGCCATTCCAATAATACAGTTTTGGTCTGTATTTCAAAGTGGGAGGGTTGTAAACCTTTCCTACTGCATTAAATAGTTCTGCATTTCATGCTCTCTGCTCTTTTCAGAGAGCGAGCTTTGCCTCTGTGTTAAATTCTATGCTGTAAAGTGACATTTCTACTTAATTACATTGTACTTGCACTTTAACTACCACAATTATTTAGAAAATATTGCTAACATCCTAAGAGGGGGCCACCTTTTAAGCAGGTGAGTTCCAGTCTGGCTCACAAACACTGAAATGAGGCACTACATCATCTGTGAGATGTTTTACATGCAGCTAAAGAAGGAGGAACACAGAGCCGAGCAGCTTTCAAATACTCAAAAAACCTTTAACTGGGGATAAAGTATCTCCAACACTGAACACCTCAGGCAAAAAGACCAAATAACCACAAAGGTTAAAAACTGGCAAGACTCAGGCCAACCTACATGGAAATTGACTAAATTGAACAAAATAATTTTCTGTGTGGGAATGGATATCAACTCAAATTATTAAAATCCAAGAATCAAGGCTTCAGCTGCCACACCGGTGATTTTTTGAGAATTCCATCAATTTCTCTTCACTGAAGACAACACAGAAAACCTGAGGTGACACAGAGAAGCAGATCCATCAAAAGGCACCTGCTGAACATTCTGCCCAAAGTCTCCTTGTCACCTGTTTGAGAGGAAAGCAGATTCTTATCAGATAGACTCGAAGTTGGGCTGCTGTTCCAACAGACTGGGTCCTTCCAAAGGCAAATATCAGAGAGCACTAGCAGGAGACACAGGGCTTAGGTCAGAGGCAGATACCTGCTCTAAATCCAGTCCCAGCTCTGCTTGCCCTGACACGGATGGTCCACTGGCACCACCACGACTTTACACAAGGACAGAGTGTAAAATTCCTTGGCAAGCCACAGCACAGAAAAGGAAAATATTGCAATTCAGTCCTTGCGTGGATGAAATACTCAAGGCAGTATTCCAATGTTCTCTTAAAGCGTGATTTAAACACTGCCAGGCTTGGGGCTGATCTCACAGTGTGTTCCACACAGGGACAACCTGACACACAGAAGGGCCAGACCTTCCTGTTTGTTGTGTGCTTAGCTACAAAATCACTGGGGTTTGGTTTTGGCTGTGATTTTTTTTTTTAAATTTTCCCTTGGATCCTTTTTATTTTATAGCAAATTTCCACCACCATTGAATTTCAGAGGAAGTAGCCTATGACTGAACAACTGAGTACTTTATTTTATAAGTAAACAAAGTAATTTCTTTTAATTACTGTCATTACTTAAGGAGCAATAAATTAATAGATTAAAAAACATGAAATAATAATTAAGAACTGGTTTGAGACATACTTCAACACATATAAATGTATTTTCCAAAACAATCTTTCTGCAGTATGGATGTATCCATTCTGATCTGAAACATAAAAACCGGTTACAAAAACAAAAGATGAATTCCAAACACTAAACAGTTTTACAGGAACAGATTCAGTGCAAATTGTTTTAGTCTGAGTTATACAAACTCTCATGAGGAAAAATTGTATAACATGGCTGCTGACTGGAAGATTCTGATAAACATCCTTGCACATATTTTTCCTGCTCCACATCAAAACAGAAATTAAACCTTTTTTTCTTTCTTTTGAAGAAACAAGTGTAACAGATACCAGCTCTGGAGTCAAATCTCTTGCTGTGCACTTGAGCACCGAGACTGCCATCCAACAGGAATCGTACCTATGGAATATTTTCTGTAAAGCTCAGGCAAACTCAGCAATCTCTCTCCACTTGTACTTAGCTTTGAAACCCCCTGTTTCTATTTCAGACTTTGAAAAGGGTTTATGTGCATTAAAATTCATCTACCTTTACCAGCTCTAACAACTGGGCCAATAAAAGTTATTGCAAACCTCGGTCTCCTCTACTTCCTTAGACCCTCATGCCAAGAGCAACATTCCATCCTATGTAGGCATTCAAAAATATTTGAAAATGTTCCTTCTCTGAAAGAATCAATTTTAAATATCCCTCATCAGATAATTACCAGTAAGTGGAAGACAAAATACTTTGTACTTTCTGTACACAGAGAAAGAGAGGTTCTCAGGAATTCTGATGTGGATGGACACCAAACAGGGATACAGGACACACACAGGAGGCCACTCAGAACTTTTCATGGAAGAAGAAGAAAAGTTAACTTGGTTGGGGTTTGTTTGCATTGTCCATGATTTGGTTTGAGTTTTATTTTCAGAAGGCTCCTAAGGATCCAGTCACCCTTTGCATGTTGTCGTGCATAAAGCCCTTCCCTAAATCATTCACTTCTGCCAATAATCCACAGCCACTGATAAGATTTCAGCAACAGTGCAGTCAGAACTCTCAGCCATTTTGCTGGGTGTTTCTTTCCCTACCAGCAGGGATTTTTCAATACACAACCCCACAGAGAGCCCCACACACCTGGACAGCCAATATTTGTGTCCAGACATTATATTTATAACATTCACAGCGTACTGTTCATTAGGTTCTTGGCAGGGCCAAACTACAGTAAAAATGATCTTATTAATGCATGATATTTCAATTTAATTTTTTAATCAGTTTTATGTATAATGAATTCTTACTGTTCAGTAAATTCTTACCTGAATGATTTATTTACAGGCAACAAAAAAAATTGTGACTGTCTAATAGCTGTTTGTAAGGCTGTGGAGCTTTTTTTCATCTTTCAGTGTAGAAAACATGTAGCTCATGGACAGCATCACAAATTTAAGGAAAGATATTTTAGCCTAGTTTCATACTAAGGCTTAAAAAAACCCCAGCCACCTCGCTTACCTCTTCCTCCCAATCACTCTTTAACCTACAGGCTACTTTCTTTCCTTTTTATTTTTCTTTTTTTGGGATGTCTGTCTCAAATAAATGACAGTAATTTACATTTCACAGAAAATAGGATAGGCTGACAGATTATTAAAACCCTTCTTAAAAGGCAAAAGGATACCTGGAAATCTACCTAAGAAAGCCCACAAGAAACACTTCTGTACAAGGGTCCTCATGATTAAGTATCTTGCAATTCTCCAAGACAAACCCTCACAATTTTCAAGTATTGGTGTTTTCAGGTTTATCTGCAAATATTCCTACCTTCATTACAAGAATGAGGTAACATAAGAGCAGAGTATATTAGAAAACATTATAATTTTGATATGTAGCTGGACTTTGGGTTATAAAAATATGCATTTGGTGCAAGTGGAACCTGGAAAAAGGACTGATGTTTACACTGTTAATACTTTAGAAGTAAGTTTTTGAGGCTTAGGATTTAGATTTTAATAAAATCTTTTTTAAAAAATGTATTGTCCTCTTCTGGGAAATCAAGTACACTTTCATCCTTTAGAAGCTTCAGTAACAATCAGCTAATGCAAACACCTAAAGCTGGATAAAGTGACTTTATCACTGGAGCTCCAGAGCCTCCCCACACCCTGTTACCCCTCCGCTGACAGCCTTGGGGACACACTCAGTGACATTCAGCTGCTCACCAAGCTAATTCTAGACATGGCAATAATATTGCTCAGTCACCACTTATTTATGACAATTTAATTCCTCAAGCATAAGCCTTATAGAATTTGTAGTTACTCAGGACATCAATCACTTCTCTCATGCCAGACCTCAAGGATAGCTTTGCTTGAAAAGAAAATCCTACTTTTTTCCTGTGAATAAAAATAAAAGAGGGGGAAAAAAACCCAGGCAAACCTCAGAGTGAAAGAGTTGTTCCATTCCAACCTTCAAAAATTCCAGTGATTCCTGTGCAGAAAATGCTCTAATCATTGTACTGAAATTTAATCATCTGTAAGACCAGACTTGTCAGAAATCTATTGAACAAAGTTGAAAGTAAGAACCTGCCTCCATAATCCAAGCTGCATTAGGCCTGTGCTGAGTCCCAGAGGGGATAATTAGGTTTGCAAGTGTAATAATCCACTGTAATAGAACAGCCTTTGTTCTCACCAAGCAGGCCTTGTTCCAGTTCCCCATCTGAGAAACGGGAATTTCTGATGTCAATAATCAATTGACCCACAGAAAACATTCTGCACTTCAAGAACTTCAGAGGTTCTGAAATAAAGAGGTCTCCTCCCCTCCCCCTGCACCAAACACACGTATTTGGGAAGAATATCCACAATTGGCTCTTTGGACCCCAATGATTCCAAAGCATCACACAACTAATTACAGATGTAAAGTACACATCACACTCCTTATGGAATATCTAAACAGAACCCAACATGGCTGGATCTGCTGTAAAGTTTATTCCAAACTGTGTCCAAATTCCAGTTTGCAGCTCTCAGCTGTCAAAAACTGAACAAGTGGATAAACATTTAAAAAAATTTATACCTCACAGTTCTAAGCCACCCTCTCTCAGACACCTCACAACAATGAACGTAAAAACTAGGTGATGATACAAAAGCCTTGGACGATACAAAAGCCACTGACACAACAGAATGGACAGCAAAGCTTCAAGACCAATTTCACCAAATGTTAAAGCAAATGCATTCTTTTTTCACTATTAAATGAGTATGAATATTCCCTTACCTCCTGCATCCCTCCAGACCAGTGCCCACTTGCTGGCTTGGAGCTGCTCGTTTGAAGACTCCCTCAGCTGCAGCTCATTCCTGACCCTCTGGACCCACCTGCAGCTGCCTGGGGTGGCCCTAGCCAGGCTGGCTGGGTTTCCCTCACTCATGAAGAGCTCCAATGGCACCGTTCCCACCATACCTGCAGCCCCTTGAACCTTCCCTTCGCTGAGTGCCTGCTCAGCAGCTCCCTTGGCAGCTGATTCTCCTTTCCTCCAGGAGGTTTCCATCAGCACTCACTCCAAACTGATAGAGCCCAACACAGAGCAAAAGGAAAGTCAGAGCAAAATCCAAATCTTTCTGACAAAATTGTTGACTTTTTAAAAATACATTTTCTTATTAAAAAAAAAAAGCAACAAACCAGAATTGTCCTGTTGCTTACAATATCTTAGGAAAGAATCCCACGTAAAAGTGAAGCCTCTAACCCTCAAGAGCTCAGCCCAGCCACTCCATGTCTGACAGAAGATGGGAATTCATTAAACAGAAGAAAATGGTATTTTCTTTTCTCAAAGCAGCCATTCTGCATCATCTGTTTGATCCCACACCTATCCCTTGCCCTCAGATAAAAAGCACAGTGTAGCACAGCAAATGCCACTCCTTGGAGCATCCTTCCTTCAGCAGCTCTCAAAATGAGATCAGTTCCATTTCCCACAGGTGGAGCAGTAGCCCAGCAATGCTTTGGGATCAGTCTTCATGGAAAATGTGGCAAGGCTGATGGAAATTAAACCTCTGAGCCCAGCCTGGAGACTGGTCACCAGGAAAGTCAGCTTGGAGCAGCTTTGTTATCCTGAGGACACTGCTGCAGACCATAAACCCAGGTTATTCCCAATTTCTACATACCCCTGAGAGTGACTCCTGGTAATAATAGAGATTATAATGAACACCATCCATTCTATCTCCTGCTCTTTCTAAATTTGATGAAAACCCAATCTTACTCCAAAAGCATTGCTATGATTAATTCCACATTTTGTGTTCTCAAGCCTATCGCTTCTTTTGGTGCTTGTCTATAACAGGGTTTGATTTATTTTTCTAATATATAATAATCGCTGTATTCCCTCCCCCTGCCAAAAAAAAGAACAAACACCCAAACAACCAAACAGAAGAAAACAAACCCAAAACATGAAGCATTCTTTTCCTTCTGTAAGATGCATGCTAGGGCTGAAGCACTATATTAATTTCACCCCTTAAGTGTGAAAAAGGTATATACAGAGCAGTTAATATCTGGGACATGCATCTCAGAGGGAAAAAAATAAAAAAAGAAAAAGCAGGATTTTATCAGAAGTTGGAAGCAAACCAAAGTTCACAACTGATTCTCTGAAAAGGGATAGGCCTCACTTCCCCAGAATAAAAAATAAATATACTGGGAGTTACACAGCATTGAAATATTTAACACTGTTGAATTGAAACGAGAAAGAGACTGTTTTAAAGGGTTTCATCTTCCATAATAATTTTTCTTTTTACTCTATTTAAAAAAAGAAAGAACTGCTTCAATGTTTAAATAAGCAGGATATATTTTTGATACAAAGCAAAGAGCCTTTGTTTCAATCATTTTTTTTAAAGAGGTTGAAGAATTGCAAATTTTCTTTTTAATGATTAATAAAAAAATAGGAGTTGCCATGGATATGAAAAAAACTATATATTCCTCTCTACCCCCTCCAGCTAAAACAAAGGATTTCAGACTACATTCGTGTTTCAAAATAAAAACACAGACTCAGTGTGTATTAACACTGTAATTGCTCTATAATGGTTCACTAACAAGAGACAAAAGTCCAAATATCTTGGTTCCACCACCTGGTGATTACTTAAACATCCCCAAAAAGCTGAGAGGCTGCTTTTGGGAATAGTCAAGGACCCTTTTCCTCCACTGGTGGACTAAACCTGAACTCCAAGGGGGTCAGTTTTGGCCAAACTCTGCATTCCTTAAATTTCCATCTGTAACACTACCTAAAATAAGAAACAATCTGTTATCCTTAGGAAGCAAGGAGGGAGCAGAAAGGAGTAGAAAGCAGAGGCTGTAGGGAGTTATGAAAACCTGCTTGAATATCGAAGCTATTGATTTATTTTTTTTTTGCTGTGACCCCTCAATCTATGGTTTCATCAGTTTACTCTGCTTTAAATTAAGCTGACAGCACAGCACTGAAAATGAATCATTGGAAATGGTAAAACTTTGACCCCTCAGATCTTAAATGAGGATGAAAAGCTATGTGCTTGGTAGAATCAAATATGGAGATTTTGGTATGGGCAGTATTTTAATCACAAAACTATTGTCTAGGCAGAACATCTCAATGTGTAAAAGCCTGTTTAAATTTTAGGGTATTTATCAGAATTTTTAATTACAAAAAAACCACACAAATATTAATATTCCAGTGGTATCTCCTAACCAAGAAAGAAGAAAATGTCCAGTCCACATATAAGAAACATAGTACTTCCAAAGGAAAAATTGCCTTTTGTCCCTCATCACAGGCAAAAGCAGGAGCCCACTTTGGGAGCTGCTTCATAAACCTTTTGTCCTGTCTTGTCTGCCACTCTCAGCCCCAAAAGCAGAGAAACATCCAACCTGGAAACATTTTAACTTCCATAATTGAAACTTGCTGAAGTCAAACCCAAATGGAAGTAGTTTCTTGTAGAGAACAATGTCAGAAAACTTTAGTGAGAGGTGACTGTATCTTTCCCTGAGGTAGAGTTCATCCTGCTGAAAGATCCAGCAGCAACAACAAATGTCCAGTTCTGTTCAAGATTTAAAGCTTTTACTCGAATCCATGAGGAAAAATAGTCCAGAGGAGGATAAAGAGGGAAGCCAGCTGAAAATCAGCAGCTGTTAGGGTTAAATTACAGACCACTTCAGGGGATTGTAACCACTGGACCTCTAAGTGAAACTTAGAGGGATTTCCAAGGCATCTGTCCCAGTTTTATATTTGCCCATTAGACACAGGATCAATAGACTGTGAAGAAAGGGAGGCTGCCCAGCTGCTTTTTCCATTGGAACAGCAAGAGTGGTGATAAAAGATCAGTACAGCTTTGGGTGGAAACATGGAACTGATGACACCTGAGCAATTTCAAACCTCAAGTGAAATGAATGATTTTTGTCAAACGTGCCGGTGCAGGAGATGTTCCTGGTGTTGACCAGGCAGGGAGCGGCTCAGGGGTGAGGAAATGGCCAGGCCAGGCTCAGCACTCCGAGGAGCAGAGGCAGAGAGCTGCTCTGAGCTGGGTCAGCCTGCAGACGGCCAGGAAAGCCCATTTCTGTCACTATTTCTGTCTCTGTGCAGACGCACAGCTCTGGGGGTCACCCTGGCAAGGCACCTCGTGCTCACGTCCCTGCAGCAGAGCAGTTCAGAGCCAGAGAAAAGGGCTCGGTGTAGAACCAGAAAAAGGGACTCAGTTTCACAGGTAGACATTTCCTGAAAATTAGCAGGGCTTAGGCAACACTAATAGATAGGTAATTGTGTAGTTACAATGAAATCAACTAATTAAAGGGAAGCCAAACGGGAAATATCCAGTGTTCTCTTTTGGCAGGCAACACAGAAAAAAAATCCCAATGCTTATCTGTATCCCTAAGCCATTTATATCTCTAATTCCAGACCTTTTCTCTGTCAGAGTTAAGGATTAAAATCTCTTATGAAAACAGTGTTAACAGGAGAAAAGCAAACAGAAAGCTTAGTTTTGAGGTGCTAGTTACTTTCTGAAACTTCAGTCTGGAAAATCTTATCCTTCCATTCTGATAAAACTTGATCTTTACAGTTCTTCAGCATTTGGTGGTTTATGGCAAAGCCAAAGCTTCTTTTCAATCAGTTACCAAATTAGAATAAATTAGTTTTGAATTGCTTTTTATGATGTTAGTCTTCTAAAACAAGTATTAAGAAGTAAATTCTGTCTTATCCTCAGACTCGGTAACAACCTTTTACTGAATTGAGGTTACACAAGTTGTTGAGGATTACTGAAGAAAAAAAAATTATCTTATCTTTTTGCTATTTATACAGTATTTGGGACAAGCATGGTGACATTCTGCTTTAATAGAAAAACAGAAATGGTTTGGCTGAACAAAAGTTCCAATCTCTGGGCTATGGATCCTACTTTTCCCTCAGTGGTGGGAAGGATGAAGCCAAGGCAGAAGAGGTAAGACAGAAAAGAAGTAAAGACGTTAATTCACTAAGTTCACTCACTTTTATGAAATGCCGTCATTTTCATGAAAATGTGTCGTCATTTTTTTGTTACATAACAAATCTGAAGTGTGATTTTTCCATCACTTGTATGAAGGGAAAAGGGAGTGATCACTGTTTTAACCTGGAGAGTCTTTAGCAGAATGAATTAGCTCTAAGATAACAATAGGATGAAATAACGGAAAGAAAAAAGTCTTTTAGTGTATGCAGAAGGTATAGGGATAACGTTAAAGAAATACTGGAAGCCCATTTTCTCAAACTTTTTAAAGGTAGCCAGAGAAGCCATTAGTAAAACTAATGTAAGGCATAATTCCACAGTAGCAAAAATGACTGCATGACTTAATGCATCCCTTCCATTTCTCTGTCTCCCACAGTCCTTTTGATAATCTTATCATTGTGTAACCATCACAAGCAGCATCACCAGAAGTAATGGTTAGCTATTCTCAGACCACTTTTAAATTATTCACAGCAGCTCTGTTTCCATTTCTCTGACTCATTCTTTTAGAAATAACAGGAAGTAGAAAACATGGAAATGGAAGAGTTATGACATTACATTTTTAGAAAAAAACAGAAAGCTAAAAATTATCCAGTCTGTTATTTCTTTTCTCAGCAATGCAAGAAAACATTGGCATCTTTCTGAACAATGACCCACCAACGCACCAAAAAAACTCCTCCAACACCAGAACTTGCTCAATACCAAAGAGATCCAGGTTCTGTTCTGCTACTTTTTCAGGAAAAAGGAAGGATGAGACTTTGGTAGGAGAGAAACAATACTCGTTTATTTTTATTAATTAATATTAAGGAACCTCTGTGATCAGACTAACCCCAAAAGGACAATCCTGTTTAATGTACCTTACATGGGAAGAATGCTTAAAAAAGTCACAGTCCTCCCACCCTCCCCCAATGCTTCAGTACTACTTTCTGGTTTTGGTTTGTTGTTTTTTTTTCACAAAGCCTACCAAAAAAGAAATAAAAAATCATTTCAACTTACGCTTTTTAGCAGAGTGATAAAGTGATTTACAAAGGTCAGTTTCATTGTTTGTGTTTTAGGGAACAGAAGACTGAGGTATGAGGAGAAAGGCTTGGCAAAGAGTTCAGGCAAAGGAACGGAATTGAGGTCTGAACCCTAAAAGACTACACACAGCTCTCAGTGCCACCTAGAAACTGGGCAGGTTTAAAAAAAAAAACAACCAAGTTCTCCACAATGCATTTCAGTCCTCTCATTAATTTTATTCCTTGTGACAGTATCGTAAGACAAAACTATATCAAATAAGTAAAGAAATATTTCTAGAAGGTGTAAGAAAGAGCAAAGACAACAAGCACGACAAGAGATGGGGACCCTACAGCCCTTGTCTGCCACAGGAGGGTTTCCTCTTCCTCTTGGAAAAACTCCTCTGAAGGTTTTGCAAGTTGGCTTCAGGGCTGGTCTCCCTTACTGAAATATAGAAAAATACAGGGGAAAATGAAAGGATGATCTGGCTCAAGATCTCTGTAGTAATAAACCATTGGACAGAATGTCTTACACAATCTTCCAAAAGTAATTCAAAACTCCTGGAAAGGAGCCAGCTGGCCTGGGAGCTGGCTGCAGCACCGCAAACAACTGCTGCTGTTCCACAGCGATGCATCGCGGGGTGCGCTCAGGCACCGACAGAGCCGTGCTCTGTCAGCTCTTATCTGCAGCACTGCCCTGCTCTGCAACGTGACAGGCTGGAATGGCACCTTCCTTAGCAACGAATCTGATCCATGGATGTACCCAGTCGTGTCTAATTAGTGACAAAAGTTTATTCCTTTTGCTCCTGCAGAGCCAAAGTGGTCTAGAGTTAACTGAGGGCTGTTGTTGCCAGGACATGAGGGAAATAATTTGGTAGGTTCCAAACGCTCGTAGAGAGTACCAGACTGCACAAGGGGTGCCACCAGCCCCTTAATTCAGCAAACAGACTCATTGTGACCAGGAATAATGCTTGAAATGGGAAAAAACCCCAAACCAACACCT
>VZRS01007370.1:667143-756701 GCA_013398055.1 Ifrita kowaldi
ACCATATTTACCAAATAACTTTTCCCAGTGACCTGAAAGAGAAAGCTTGTTTAGATTTACAAGTGGCAAGACATGGGAGTTCATCCCTGGGCCTAATGAGCAAACGTGAAAGGATCACTTAAGAGGAAAGTTTAAAAACCTTGAAAAGTTAAAAATATAATAGAGAAAATTAGCCTTTGAGCATGATTTCAGAATTTCAGTAATTCTGTCCTTGAATCCTCTTTAAATGCTTTTAACAGTCTATTTCTTTAAGTGTGCATAAGCTGCTTTACCTAGATTATCTTAAGTGATAAAAAAGAATATACATTGTGATTGGGCACTCCTTTTGTTAGCCACAATGCTAGCAAGTGCCCTGGAAACTAAGAAATTCAAATTCAGCAGGTGGTACTGATTTATGTTAAAATAAACTAAGCCAAACACAATATACTACACTTTAAAGGCTATACTATATATGTGTGTGTATATATATATATATATATATAAAATGGTTTTCTTGTGGCTCATGACTGTCAAGTATTGACTGCTCATAATAAAAAAAGTGTTATCACAGTTCATCACTCAAAAGGAACTCTGAATGCAAACTTCATTTCTTGTAGAAAGGATCTGATGCCAACTTTCACTATTTCTCGTGCATTTCAGCATGTTCATACTTCTCCAAACTTTGGACTTTTTTCCAGTTTTCATTGTGACTGGCAAAATGAGACTGAGATCTAAAGGCTACTACCATGCTGGATTTCACAAAGATCCTCTGTAGCACTTTCAGCAGTTTAATTAAAGATGCTTTTTTTCAAAAAAAGACCCCTTGATTCTTTCACATTCTTGCCCCAACTCTCAGCAACTCTCTACTCCACAGTTTTAAAGTTCTGCTTCTGCTCAGAGCAGCCATATGGCTGATTTTGCACTTTACTTCACATGACGTGTTTACTTCTATTACTACAAAATTAGTCCTAAAATATCAATATTCTTTCAGGAATCCAAAAGACACTGTCAACTTACCCTAAAGAACCCCAATTTGTCTGATTCTAACCGAAGCCCAGTAAACTTCACCTTATTCTCTCCCTCTGTTGCTTGTCAGTGCCCATGACAAGAACTGCATGGTACAAAACCAAGTTGTTGTCACTAAAAATCAGTGAATGTGACTGAACAGACACAATGCGTAAAGAAACTGCAATTTTTATAACTCCTTGTCAAGTGAAATCACACTTTGGAACAGCACAGAGCGATGTTTCAAATATCTCTAAAAATAGCTACCTCGTTGTGTAATTTTCCTCGTTGTTAAGGATTCTTTTTCCCCAATGTTTAAGTGTTTCCTTTCCTGCGGTCATTTCACACTATTGCTCCTTATTACGCCCTTTTCAGCCACTGTCAATACCTCAACGGGGATTCCTGCAGCTCAGCTCCTTGCAGACATTGATGTCCCTATCACAGTCCCTACCACAGTCCCTGTTTGGCTCCTTGCCCCGTATCACAGCGTGGCTCAGCCTGCACTCTGTAAAGTGTGTACGATGGGACACAGTGTTTATCACCCATCATCCGCCTTTGTACCAAAACCATGCGGAATTTGCATGTCAAAAGCTTTTCCCCCACTCCTCCAACTGCTCGAGCGGCAGCCTCAGTCTGGGCGCTGAAAGTCAAGCTGTGTTCCTTCTGCTTCATACATCATCTTTCTAATAAAAGTTCTCAAGTGAGACCCAGCTGCAATTCTGCTGCTGACGCACGTAACAAAACACCCCGGCTCGCCGTGCCATTGGCTGGGCAGGGGGAGCAGAAACAAAAACCAGAAGCCACTCGAGTGATTGTGAGGGGCTTGAATTAAGCACGTGGGACAGTGATGTCAGTGGCTGATACCCGGCATCTGGCAGAAGTCTTTCACTGAGATGCAGTTTCTGGAGCTGAGCATGAGGTACAGAAAACTATCACTGGAGAATGTGCAATGCCTAGCTCTTCAGACATTTTCACATGTTTAAAGTAGCGATTGCTATTTTGCTCTTGTCTGCTGAGTTGTTTTCCAAAAGCTCTCTACTGTCCTTAAATATAGTTCCTTCTTTAATGTGAACTCCCACTGTGGGGTTTAGACAATGTTCTTCTGTCATGTGAGGGGGAAAAAACCCAATGTAAATCTAACTGTGAGTTTTGGCTGAGTTACAGTTTGTTTAATTGAATCCGTTTGAGAGCTATCCAGAATTGATCACAGAATCATTGAATCACAGAATGGCCCAGTCTGGAAGGGACCTTAAAGCCCATCCAGTGCCACCCCTGCCATGGGCAGGGACACCTTCCACTGTCCCAGGCTGCTCCAAGCCCCAGTGTCCAACCTGGCCTTGGGCACTGCCAGGGATCCAGGGGCAGCCACAACTTGGAACATGGTAATTTGTTCCATTTTCTAGTCCATGCCAAATGTATCAGAAGGTAGGCACAGACCATGCCCTTCTTGAGGTGAAAATTCCATATTCTGTTAGGCTTCTTGCCAGTCTAAACTTAGATGCATCTATTCATGGAAACCTGGGAAAAAGTCCTAACCTTTGTAGAGCCACTCCCCTGACAAAAGCTCTCTCTGCAAATAACTGGGTTTACATTCCTGCTGTGTGAGGAATTAGAATAGTTTTATGTCATGTTGTATGTCCTGCAGGACATTTTTTGTATATTTACCATGAATTTAAGCACAAGGTCAGCATGCAAGCCTGCTGTGGGTGGTCTTATGAGTTACAGAGTCACCAGACTTCTCAAAAATCCTTGTCTTTGATTGTATTTGGGAAGTTAGTCTGGCACTGATTCAGGTCATAGAGGAAGTAAATGATCAAGTACTGGCTAACTTGACCGGACTGTGGCACAGATCAAGGCAGATTTCACAAAGTGCATTTAGTTGTTATGAAAAGTGAGTATTGTTTTGCTTGAACTTACAATGTCAGGGTTGTGTCTCCCCACCCCACCTGCCAAAATCTAATACACTAAATATTAAAGTGTGGGAAAGTCTGGGGAAGGTTTTGGGTTTTTTTTAAGTACCTGACTCAGGATTCTGTTTCTTTCTTTCTTTTCCAGAACCAGTTGTCTGTAAGGAGCTCAGAAGCCCTGGAAGCAGCTCTCCAATTCTCTGCCTATCCATGCACAGTCTAAAGAGAGGTCAGGACAAGCACAGTGACTTAGAAGATTTTCTCTGGACTCGTCTTGATACCAGTGTTTCTCAGTCAAAAATGAAGCCTGGACACAAGAGAAAATGATAGATTAAGACCAGACCACATTTTTGTTTTTTTTTTTTAAAGGACAGTATTAAAGAAGAATGTATAAAAATGAGGTAAGCTCAAACACACAACGGCACAATGACTTGGGACTTCTGAAAGTAATAAGCAGTTTGATTGCAAGCAGAACAATTAAAAGACTTTGTACAAGAAGACTGATATTTAAGACTGAAATACCTGAAAGATTAAGGCAGAAACAGCAAAACATGCAAAATGAAGGGTTCCTGTGAGAGTAACTAAAGTGCTTGTACAGAAAAATTTGTCACTGTAAAACACCACTGTTAGGCACACCAGAAATCTGCCCTTGCTGATCTTCAAGAACTCTGGATATATGATATCACAACACAGCTTATTTGAAACAATATTACTATTTTCAAAATGCAGAGATGCAAACCTTTCCTGAAGCTATCTTCTCAGATTATTGCTTTTTAAATATATTTAATAAAAAAAAAATGTTAGTTAATGGAGACTGTAATGCACTACTGAGCTGCTCTCTATTTGTGGTATTTTAAATTTGATTGAAAACAATTAGCAGATGAGAGAGATGCCTGTGAGCATTCATTAAAATGAGGCTTGTGGTTTGTGACTGTTGAATTTCACTGTGCATCTGGAGCTGTTTGCACTGGTGGCACAGTTCTCCGTCATCATAAAAAAGGCACTGTTCCCTATAAAGGTTATGCTGGCAAAAAATAAATTGTATTAAAATTTTCCAAAATGTCCCATTGAGAAAGCAGCAGCATATTACCCACGGGGAATTTCTCTATCAGATGACGATGGCTCATGGACAATTTAATTTGTTGTTTAGTAACAGCTTGTAAATCCCTCTCCTAGAAATAAGATGCAGTTGTAAAAGCTGACTGCTAATGAGATGATTGACCCTAAAGGTCACACTGGCAGAATCCCCCATTGTTTGCTTAAGGATATAATTTTCATTTCATCTAACTGAAAACTGACATCCGAGCATAACACGACAAGACATTAAACAAAAAAAAAATCCTGCATTACTGGAAGAACTCTGCTATTGTTTTATCTTTGAGGAAAACATTGTTAGCTTGGGCTGAGCTGCTACCAAGGCAGTCAGCTGCTGCATATGGGACTCTCCAGTGCACTGTGGGGAGAGATGAATACACTGAAAAATATCTGGTGAGCAAGTACAATACCAAAAGTGAGCGTGGTCTGATCGTGAACATTCAAATTTTCATTTCATTAAAATCAGGTTCAATTCCAAAACTCATCTCAAGGTGAGGTGTGTGGGGTAAGGAGGTTTTGCAGAGGTTTTGCTTGTGTTATATTAGGAATTCTTTTGCTGCTGCCTGCATTTTTAATATTGAGTGGATAGAAGAATCTCAGGCAGCTTGGTGCACTAGAGGACAAAATTGCATGGACAACGCTCCTGACTAAAAAATGGTCAACAGAGTAAAAATATTTAATTTTCAAAATCTATGTGCCCAGTAGTCTGGAAAAAGCACTAAATTAAGCATGAGGCTGCTGTGTCACATTATACTTTCTGCCACCCTAGACTTTCTCAGCATCTACCACGGCACGTGTCCTCATATTTCACTCTTTCTTCTGCACTCATAGAAAAAGCCTCCAGATTAGTCCAACATTGCTCCCTGTGTAGGGAATATTTGGGGCTTTTGTGCCAATGTCCATCCTGCATCATGTAGTACTTGGCTGATGCAGAACAGGATACCCAAAACAGAAATATTTAACCAATGCAGGAGAGAACAAGCATTACTGATCTGAGTTAATCC
Source organism: Ifrita kowaldi (assembly GCA_013398055.1). Classification (NCBI taxonomy): domain Eukaryota; kingdom Metazoa; phylum Chordata; class Aves; order Passeriformes; family Cinclosomatidae; genus Ifrita; species Ifrita kowaldi. The sequence goes on from VZRS01007370.1 coordinate 672,134, forward strand.
AATAAGACTAAATAATGTAAATGAAGTGTGCAATACATTATAATTTTCAGCACATTAATTTGGGATAATCATGGTGATTACATAACCAGCTATCTGATCAAGACATCCATGGACAGATCTGTAAGAATACTTCAGATACATCAAATGTATTGACAGATACCTCAGTGCCTTTGTAAACCCCTGATATCTGCCAGGGAAAGCATCTCCACAAATTATATATTATTCTTATCAAAATATTGGTTACATAAAAAGCTCAAAATAATAGTCCACTTGGCAAAGTCTACTGATTTTACACCAGATAACTTTGGGCATTGCTCCAGCTTCTGGGAACGCATCTGAAAATTCAAGGTACTTTCAAAGGGCAGCCTCTGCTGTTTTGTTCATAGAAAAGGCAACATACACTCTCAGAAAGACTAAAATTAGCACTAATACTCACAAATCACTCTGAAGGAAATTACAGGCTGCATGTAGGTAGATGATACCCCATTTTTATATTGATCCATATGCAAACATTAATAAGAGCTGTGAGCTCTGCGTGCCCATTTCCATCTCTAAGGGTTCAACAACGGGGCATTCAGGAATTCCAAGGTCTCCATGGCAATGATGTGGGTTGAGCATCTGCTCCCTCTGAATAAAAAGGGATGACCATATTTTGATTCTACTTGGCATTGATTATCTTTGGGCATAGTCACAGCCTAGTTGTTTATGAGAACTTCACACTCCACCAGGTTTCCCTCTATTCTTAGAGAAGTGGAGAGGTCGTATTAACTGACAGAAAGAAAAACCAAAAGCTCCCTGCTTGAACATAAAAAAAAAATGAGGATGACAAGAGTTTTCAGACAAGATACAGTTATACCCTTGACTAAAAAGATAATGAAATATTCAAATACTTTAAGTTATTTTTACTTTGGGATCCTGCACTGATGGGCAAAAAGTATCAGCAAGAATGAGTCATTTGCTTAATGTCCCATTCTTAAGGCCCTCTATCTCCTTTTCTCTGTTTTTCAACAAAAGCCAGCTCTGCCACTCTGCAAATATGAACCTAATGTTCCAGGGTGTGGTTTCCAGTGCACACCAGGGTATTTATACTGTAGCATCACCTGGTTGTACCCTCCCACAAGATTCATGTTCTTTTAGTCTCTAGCACAGACTTGTACCACCTTAACATGGAATTAAACCACACGAATTTCTGGTGTGAGGAAACTGTCATGGAATAATGAGGTAAATATAATTAATCCACTGTAGACACTATTATTTTTCAGTTTAATGGAATGGAGAATTTTTCAAAGAAATCAACGTAAACATCAGTTTTTAAATTTAAAATATCCCCAAAGAAGATAAAAGAAGATTGTAAAGTGTCAAACACCCAGCCCCACAAAAAATTATATTACTTGCAGTATTTTTCTTATTTTATTTATTACTGTGTCCAGGGTGAATTTGAAATTTTTCCCATGTCAGTTGTACCAGCACCTTCCTAGGAAATGTTATAGCTCAGCAGTGCCACATGGATGGACAGGAGCACATAAACAGAAGTGGGACAGAAACTTCACTCCTATCACAGCTGTGGGGAAGGGATTTCCTCGTGTAAGCCAAGGCCATGGGAAGATGGGGCTCACACGGCAGCTTTGGGAGCACATTGACAGTGGGTAGAAGAACCCGTCTAATAAATTGAGATTATTTAATCACTCCACTCCTAAATTTGGCTTACAAGAGCTCAGGAGAAGGGGCAGTTTTAGATGTTGATGTGCAGCTTAGCTGGGCAAATGCAGCAAAGTGTTCACAGGGCTATTCTGCTCATGGGCTCTTGCCCTGAGAAGCCTAAAAGAACACAATAAAGGCATTTAAGGCTCAAGTATTGTGTATCAATGAGAAAATAAGTGCCTGTGGCCAGAATAATTTTATTTTATTCCTAGGCTGGCAACACAGGGTAATATTCTGTCTGAAAGAATTGCACAAAGGATTTTATTGGACTAATCAGGGCCCCTGGTGAACAGACCTAATTGTTAAACTGCCATGGAAACATCAGCACAGTTCCAGGTGATTGATAACTTTTGTTGTTTTCAAAACACAGAGAATGGGGAGAAGGAGATATTTAGATAACAAAGAATGCGTAATCTGTCATACCTTTAAAGAATGTTGATCTTTTATGGAACTACTATTAGCTCATCCTTTTATCCATAATCAACACAAAAAGCAAAGCAGAAATCATTTGCATTCTCTTCAGGGCTACTGTTTTTCCCTAAAACCAAAGGTAAAAAAAAATATATCTAGGACCTTTTATCATACAGGACAAATAGAACAGCAAACAAGATGAAAGCGGAATTGCTCATGGGTGTTGTTACACAGAGCTTACTGGGGTCAGTGTCCACATGTGGGCCTGATTCCTCCAGTGGAAATCGAGGAGCAGAGTATTAGACAAACCCAGGGACAGCTCCTTTCACTGGCTTCTGCTGGCTCTGGGTGACTCCACTGAAATTGCTGCAGATTCTCACTGGTGGAGGAAATGGCTGGGAATCTGGATGGACAGTTTATGGAATGCTGTTACCTAAAGCCTTCTGGATCATGGCTGTGGCAAAGAAAGCTCATTGTCCAGAAAGCCCCCCTGCTTATTTGGGTCACAGCTGGCCCAGTGGAGCAGAGCAGTGGACAGCAGGCTCTCGCTCAGGCACCAGAAATACAGCACTGCTTCCGTGGGTGATTATGGTCAGATTTATTGCCAGCACAGTGAAGAAATATTGCCAGAGCAGTCTGTAACAGAAGCAGGTCTAGAGGGTGATAGCAGAAGCAGGTTTGGGTGGGAATGCACAGGTTGGCAGCCTTTGGCCTTGCAGAATGCTCAGGCACAGAGCACAGAGCCCCTATGGAGCTGCTTGGGGGTTTTATCTCCCTGTGTGACAACCTGAGCATTTCACCCATCTCAAAGTGAGTGTCCCCTGTGGTCAGGCTGGACCTGGACATACCCTGCAGGGGTCCCTCCCAGGGAGGGGATCCACACAGAACCTGCCTGCTACCTTGGGACACCACTTTGCCCAGCCAGCCCAGTCTCCACTGACATTTTTCATCCTTTTGCAGGCTGATGTGCACCAAAGTCGATAATCACAGCTCCCCTTCTCTGGAATATATTCATTATTTGAGCACCCAGAGAGTTCCTCCTGCAATTCCCACATGGTGTTCTTATTTTAGGACGATTCACACTACCAGAGATAATCCCAAGGGAGACAGGGGTGTGCTGCAGGGGGAGGGAGGGGACACACCTGCTGACTCTCACCACTGTCACACACATTGTGCAGTAACGAAAAGGAAGAGTAACAGGCTTGTGAGGCACACTGGATATCAAGGATTTGAGTGAGAAACCTGCAAGCTTTCTTCCAGTATTACCCAGAGTGTGTTATTTCCTTCCACAAGATGCACCCTCCGTTTTCCCCAAGATTTCATTTCCCCTGTGTTCCCTCCTCACAGCCCAGCTGAGGGCAGAAATCGTGGCCATTTGCCCAAGACCTCCCCATGCCAAAGCAGCTCCTGCAGATGAGCAGGGCCTTGCTGAGGGTGCCAGTGAACTCCAGAGTGGGCTCCCAGCTGGTCCCATCCACCCAGGGGTTCACCTCACTCCCAGTAAGCGCAGGGCAGGCTCAGCTCAGCATCACTGCCACTCAGAATCCTCTCCTGCAGCCCCAACTCCCTCTGGAACACAAACAACCAACCCATGATGGGAACATTTATTCCCTAACTCGAGGACAGCACATTCCAGATTCAGGGCATGCTCAAATCACTACTCATCTGCTTAGATCTAGGCATACAAACATATCATTGAAATGTAAAATCTCTGAGCATGGGAACAGCAGCCCGTGCCACATGATCTCCACTGAGATCGCTGGAGAGTGAAAAAAAGCCAAATTCAAACTAATGTCAGAAGGAAATAATTTTAAACAGAGCAACCTTTATCTTCATTTCATCTCACTGATGTGATGGGAAAAAAGCCTTTTATGAGGGAGGGATGATTCTAAAATTTTTGAAGGTTCATTTCAAAGGCTTTTTAACTGATTATCCAGAGCATCCCTTTGGTACAAAAAGCAAAGCAGAGTAATTTTTTTCATCTCTTGAGACTACCATCCCCATTTGGACTACTCAGAAATACCTTTCCCACACAATACTTCCTTTGCACTCACAGGTACCTCTCAGGAGTGCAGGGACATGCAAATTAATTTGCAGGCCAAAAAATATTCAGATTTTGAACTAAGAAATTCCAGATTGGTTCATTTAAAATACTCCTAAGGAATGAGGCAGCTCACTTATTTGAATTTTGAGAAAATATTGAACTGAATATTAAGAAATCATTATTAGTTGGTCACACTGAAAGACCCAGTGGAAGGATCTTGTTCACTTCAGCTGAACAACATCTCAACTCTGTTAACTCAAGAAATAGTAACCAAACAACAGAAGCACAAAATCTGCTATTTTCTCTTTCTCCAGCTACAGTGTGTTCTGTTAGCTTGCTCCAGCTCCTGTCTGCTTTAATACAAAGAGGGAAGAAAGCTCTCCTGGTCTTACAGGACATGCACAGGTTTTTGGTTAAGGTTCCTGCTTTGTTACACTTGGTGTGGCCCTGCCCAACTCCTCCAGCATCTCAGTTTCAGGTATTTAATTTATCTAAGGTGTCAAACAGCACCTTGTTGCAGCTCTGAGGTGTTGTGCAGGTAACTGTGACAAAAAGAGGCGTCCAGCTACTACACCAATAAAAACTTATACCAATGTACATTAAGAAGTGTATTGCTCCCCTTCAATTCACTTTGACTCTTGATGGAACCAATCTCTCAAGAAAAAATTGTTGCAGTGCGTTGCAATGCTGGAGCCTCTAAAGCCTGGCTATTAATTCAACTATTAATGTGCTCTTGCTCTGCTCCAGTAGGGAGGTAAATAACCAGGTTAATGCTTGAGGAACCTCCTGTGAATAGCAGCGACTTTTTAACCTCCATCATTTTGTCTCTCACCAGTCCAGTACCATTTGCTCCTTTTTCCCTTCCCTTCTACCATTCACTTATCTCAGGCATTAGAAGGGCAAATTGTCCTTATTCTTTCTTTACTGTTGAGATGGACTTCAGAATTTATCCAGCTTGAATGCCACGTTTTAATTTTTTTTTCAGAGACTTTATCATTTAAACCAAGTTTATCTTCTGCTCTCCTTGCACAGTTATCTGTTCACACAGTACCAGCTCCTGAAAGGGACACTATTTTGGCACATAACATCCTCATTTAAATGACTGGTGTAAGTTTAAAAATTTTTTATCATCCAGGACTCCAACATAACACAAAACATGTGGTGATCATACAGCTCATCTCTGCAGTACCAAGGGGGTGGTAAGTAAAATGATATCTGGTTAAATGGTATTTAGCTTAGGAAAGTACCTCTGCCTTCTTGTCAGAAACCAGAGTAGAGATGGGAGAGGAGAATTGGCAGGAGGGTGATTTTTTTTTTGTTTCTGGCCAGAATTTTGGCATGCAACACATTCCACAGGAACATCATCAGCAAAGCACACAGGCATCAGTCAGGAATATTTTTGAGAGGATAGCACATAAACTGAGACAGGCTCAGAGTAAAGGGTAATGAGGAATTGACCATTGTTCTGAAGTATCTGCTTGGGGACTACATAAATCCTCTTTATTGATCCATGTATTACAATGACAATTCCCACTCAAAAATTCAAGTTATTTATAGTCCCATAGATCTGCTTTAAGCTTAACGCATATTTTTTTACAAAACAAGATCTGAAAGTCCTTTTTTCTTAACTGTCAAGAGGAATTAATTTTGCAAGAGACTAGAAATTTTACTTCTAATCTTCACCTGCTGTGGCTCTGGTTCTAATGCCCTTCTTTATTTATTAGGAATGTGCTCTGTGTTACTGTGAGAGAGCAAAATAGTCCTGGTCCCCTGAGGATACAGAACAACCTTTTCTGATGTAGCTGAACTCACTTAGGCTGATTCTAACTAGATAGTTCCAGGAATGCAGCCTATGGCCATACACAGACCTTGGCACTGCTTTTCCTGGAAAGACGCTCCAGCCTCACAGAGGGAAGGAAGCCACTACAAACTTTGGACTTGCTTCGAACTTGTGCCAGCAGGGAAGCAAGACTCAGGAGCTTTCCTCCAAATGCATTTTTTTCTCTGATTCTAAGGAAAATATGAGAGCATTCTCTGGCATCAGGACTTGGGATGATCAGAGCCTGCAGAGAGCTGTGCAGGGGATGCAATTCCCAGCTCTGTCAGTGCTGTCCTCACCGTCTGTATCAAATTGAAATCAAACTCAGGCTTAAACTTGTGAATTCAGGGAAAACTCAGAGTTGTCCAGCTCTCTTTCAGCATCAATAATGAGATCATCAGGATCATTGTGGTTTTCTCCCTGACACATGTGCAAACCAGTGGTGATGCAGAAATCCATTTATTCTAGAAAATAGTTTATAGGAAAAAATAATTATTACATTCTTTCATTGTTGTGAAATTCTACCAAACTGGATGAAAACAATTTCTTTACTCCATGCTGTTTCTCTGAAATGGACCTGCCAGAGTGGCTCCTTTTTCAAAAAAGTCCACCTCATCTTTCGTGCCTTCAGTTTGCAATAGGCAAAGGCTCTCTATGAATATCATCAAATCAGAGGATGAAACACTGCAACATCAGAAAGAGCTGATGTTTGATTGTCTTTCACCCCGGGGTGAAAGGCATTGTGAAACACAAAATTCTATTTAAGGCATAGTCAGATTGCCAGACATATATTATTGCTCACATCATGTGACTGTGATGATGATTCCTTTATATCAAGAAAAAATAAAGTTGTTTGTGTTGCACATAGGAGCAGTGAAGAAAATAACTTGAGTAGATGCATAAGTTTTCTAAAAGTTATCCCACAAGACTAAAAATGCTTGAGAACTACATAAACTGGCTCATCAGTCCTTTTTATAAAGGCTGGATGTCAGGCATTTAAATGCCCATGTTTGAAGAATCTTTGCCAAAATTTTGAGAATTTCATTGTCATTCTCTCTCATCCTACACACATATACTCTGTCTCATATTTATACTGTATTTTTGAAAAAAAAAATCTGGGTTTTTATTCTTATTTATGCTGCTTTCTGCTCTGCTCCTCATCCCACAGATCACTGCATTCCCAATCTGATTTGGGGTTTACTGCGTAGACACTAAAAACAATTATACTGAGCCCCAGATTGCAGCACAGAGATTGGATTACGAGTGGCACCTCATGTTTGAGCTGCTCACTCCCTTTCAGCTCCTGTACACTGAATTCCCACCAGCTGCCTGGTACACCTCGGAGCATTTCCAGCTTGCACTGCACAGCAGAACTGTGAGGTTCCAGCAATGTGTGACACCGCCAGAGGAACGGCAATGGCTGCAAGTCTGAAACTCGTTCTCCGTGCTCATGTCCTCAGAGAAAATCACTGCAGTGCTCAGGGCCACATTTTGTGGGTTCAAGTGTTAATTAAGTGCTGAATAGATCTCACTCTGGTTCCCTGCACAGGGGAAGTTTCTGCCCTTTGAGGCAGGTGAACTCCTCACAGCAATAATTTTAATTATTTTCTTTTTTCAGCTGTACCCTTTTTTCCTCATTAGCTCTTCACCACTTCTAGAAACTTGTTTGAATGTCTTATGTGTAACACCCAGTGCCGTGAACACAATATTTTACCAGCACTTCCAAAATTTGAATTCCAGCTTTTAAGAGAAATTCTTTTAGTAAATATAAAAATTGTTGGTACACCCTTACCTGAGCAGGAATTAGGATAGATCAGCATGTATTGAATCACATCTTAGTGCCTTGCTAGCTTCCTCTGCTTCACCTACCACCTAAAAGCAATTAGAAACAAAAACCAGAAACAGAGAAATTACCCCCCATACCTGGAGCAGCTGGCACAGGGTGGGGCCAGGCCCATCCTGCCTTACCCAGCTTGTAACAAATGAATGCATCCAAACTCTCCAGGAGGCCTACACTTCCCAAAATTCCTTGCCAGAAACTAAATTGCTATCAGGCCATCAAGTTCCATGGTGAAAGGATTATTGCAGCAATAATGTGTATTCTCTTCACACAAATTATTTTCCTATGACTGACAGTACATGCATTTGTTGCCAGAAAAAAGTCCACAAAACACACTGAAAATATGACTGGAAATGAAAATTATAACTAGACAGAATCATTCTGAAAATTTAGGAAAATACTTTTTTTTTTTTTTTAATTTTAAATGTCTTTTTTATTTCTATTTGCAACTATTAGTTGTTTTTTGGCAATGAAAGTCTTCACATCAATGTGTGCTCATTTGCCCATCACGAAGCATAAGGGGAAGTAAATTCTTAAAATTACTAGATTCTGTTTGTGTCACATTAGGCTTGCAGAAAACCCCACTCACCTAATTCTTTCATAACTTTTTAAATGATAAAATATTTTCAGAAACAGAAGCTATGGGAAAACTTGAAAAATAGTTATTAAGGCAATCACAGGTTTGTAAGATAACGCTTCTTCTCCCTCTCTGATATTAGCAGGCTGCCTGAAAAGAAAGGGTTCTTACTAGAGTCTGGATTAAAAAGCTCTCAAATGAATTGCCACATGAATAAGAGCAGACACAATGCTAAATTTAATTAATTAATTAAGCCAAAGCATTCATGAGAATGGGACAGAAAGAAGAGAGCAATGGAGTCTTCTGTTTTGGTCAAATATTACAATGGGTCTATATAATCATGGGCTGAAAATTTCCTGATTATTGGGGTTTTTTGTAAATTATGAAAACAGAAGCAGCAGACACTTACAACAGTCTAAACAAAGCCCCTTTGTCATCCACTGTTACTTCTATTTATGGAGAATTTTATGAAGAAGCATTATATAGAATAAAATAAATGGTTGCTGTTTCATGTGGCATAAAAGGGTTGGAAAATATCCATTAAAACCCTATGGCATTTGATGATCCACACTTGACCTTTTTTGGGGAGGATTAATTGTATCTCCTGCTCGTGTTGCAATGACATTTGACCAACAATACCCTGCCTTTATTTGGTGTAACAGGTGACTCAGGGTGGCCACAGCTGGAACCAGCTCACACCTGGCTCTGCAGCAGCTGGAAGGAAGCTGTAAAATCCACGTCGGGACAAAGACCAGAAGGTCCATCTGTCCCTCTGGAGGTGACAGGTTCTTGGCCACCTTCCCCACTCTGCCATGGCAGAGGCTGGGATGAAGCCCTGCAGAATCACCCTGTGCTTGAGAGCTGCACGAGAGCCCTGGGCTGTGTGAAGGAGGAGGTCACACCTATTGCCAAAATAATCTGGGGCTTAAGTCCAACCAGCTGCCCTGATCTCACACCTGAGACACTGCACCAGCACTTGGAATTCAGCTCTGAATTCTACTTATTCATGTGATTTTAAGTAAAACACCCTATTTCTGCATCCCTGGCTTAAAGTCATGATATTCTTCTTTTATAAAACATAGGAAACTTATTCCTCAGCAATGTCTGAAGAGGAATTCCCTTGCATATAAAACTACCAGCGCTGGTATATCAGCATCTGAAAATGAGCCCAAAAGCAATCCCATCTGTGGCAGGAAATGTGGAAGTGTTGGAGTTTATTTTAAAGGTGATTCAACTGGCTTTGTTGCTCCCAATCATATAAATAATATTTCAGTTAAAAAATGCACATCTTTTGTTTTCATATTCATTGGTAAAACTGCCAGCTTGCGAAATTTGGCAGAATGAACTGTGTCAGTGTTGCCATCAGGGAACATTCCACTAACAAAGAAAGAAATGACAAAAAGGCCCCCCAACCACAAGACCTGTTTTATAATTCAAAAACAAGCTGTTATGAAAGGCAGGGAATTGACTTTTTTTTTTGCAGTTAAATATTTTGAAGGTAAAAAAAACGAAGGCTAGGCTTGGCAGACCCAAAGACCCAAGTAAGATACAAGATGAGGGCCCACTCCAGAACCACCCATCCTTTTGCCACCACCAGTTGTCAGTGCTGCCTGCCTGCTGCCTTTCTGCCTATTCCTTCCAGGCTTCACGAATCAGAGCTTTTCCACAGCAGCAAAGGAAGAAATCTCTGTGTTCCTCAGCCCCATGGAATGAGCCTGTATTTAGACTGGATGAACATCTCTGGAAGTGTCCAATGCCAGGCTGGACTTGGAGCAGCCTGGGATAGTGGAAGGTGTCCCTGCCCTTGGCAGGGAGTGGAAAATGATATTTTTAAGGTCCTTTCCAACCCCACCCTTTCCATGATTCTACAGGTATCTACCACAAGATGGTTGGCCTGGGACCTCCTGATGAACAGGAATTTGAGCAGTCAGTAATAGATTTAATCAGGATTTTGGGAGTGCACAGAAAAATATCAGGAGAGGGTACTACTGCCCCCGTATCAGAAATGTTTCTCCAGCCATGGAATGAATCAGGCAACCCCTGCTCATCCCTTCACTCTGACTGTTGTCTCACAGACCTCCTTCAAACAGGCACCAGAAAGAGTGGAAGGAGAAGAAAGGGAATATTGCAAGTTATTCCATATCCCCTCTGAAGAGAAGGCTGAAATTTTCATGTTGTTTATTTCACTGGTTTCATGTTTGCAAGGTGGGGGGGTTGGAGGAACAAAAAAAGAAGAGATAGTTGTGTTGCAATGCTAATGAGCACATTTACAAGGCTCTGCCAGAAACTCTGAGCTTCAGCTCGCTTTTATTAGCCATTTTGGAAGATGTCTTAGTTGCAGTTGCACAAAAGGCATCGTCAGGACTTTTATATTTTCTCATTTAGAATACTGTGACATTATTTGGAGAGGGTCTGGCTCTGCAGCACATAAGGCAGTATCAGTACTGTATAATACAGCAGCTAGACTCATTTTGCAGTGTGATTACAAAACCCATCACTGTGAATTACACAGCAAGTTAAATTGGTTTCCACCTTCTGCAAAGCCAGAATATTATCTTGCACAAATAGTGTACAAATGTAGAAATAATACAAGCCCAACTTATCTGAATGATAGAGCACAGAAAGCTTTCATTGCTCACTCCATCAGTACTTTCTATTTTCTGCTAACGACACGTGCTGTGGTCTGAAAGCAAAAACTAGCAACAGTGAATAGTCTCACTTTCTACTTTTTCCATTTTTATTTTTACTAAGCTCTAATTTACTAGAATATCCTGCCACTGCTAAGAACTTTCAAATGTGAAAAATAATTTTTTGAGCAACATTTTTACATAGAATCACTGAATGCTTTGTGTTGGAAGGGACCTTAAAGCCCATCCAGTGCCCCCCCTGCCATGGGCAGGGACACCTTCCACTGTCCCAGGCTGCTTCAAGCCCCAGTGTCCAACCTGGCCTTGGACACTGCCAGGGATCCAGGGGCAGCCACAGCTGCTCTGGGCACCCTGTGCCAGGGCCTGCCCACCCTCCCAGGGAACAATTCCTTCCCAATATCCCATCTAACCCTGTCCCCTGTCGGTGTGAAGCCATTTCCTCTTGTCCTGGCACTGCAGTTCTGTTGAACTTTAGATGAACTTTTCATTTCTCTTGATCAGAACCACTTGTGAACATCTGCTAATGAATATTTTTTTTCTATTATTTATATTTTTCTATTAATTAAAAAGCACCATCGTTAGTTTCAGATTTTTGAGCATAATTTAAATACAGGAACAGTCCTTTCATATGTGTAATTCAGACTGTTCACTATTCCCTAGAGGAGGAAGGGAGCTTGGTGAACCTCACTATCCTGGGTGAGCTGCACTTTCCAATCCCTGAACACCGACCAGCAGGAAAAGGGCTACATGGTCTTAATGAACTTCCTGACATTATATTCCCAGTATTGCAGCTCAGGATAGATGAAGTGGTGGAGAGAGGAGCAGGCAAAGGAAGAGAAAGCCAAACAGCTCCATTCAGACTGAAATTATATCCCAAAAAATTCAGATACAGAAACAGGCTACCTGCCAAGAATTCCCCCAGCTGGACAGACCTTGGAGAAGCTTTCTAAGCCCATTTATCCATTTCTAGAATTCCACGACCATGCAGGCTGCTAAAAAAAATTGCCACGCACATTTGTAGGTAGATGCAGCTGCACGGATGTAGTAGAGCTGATTTATTTTTCTCTTTCTATTAAAATCAGCAGCTCCATCTCTAGCAGAGCTGTACAAATAGAGTTATTCCAAGCAGACTATTTTGCAGACATCCTGTCTGTTCTCCAGACTGAGAATTGTCACTGCTGCGCTGCCACAGAGCTGATGGGATTTGGAGTTGCCATAGTGTTAAATGTTTCTCCTGTGATCAGCAACTGCTGATTTAAATGAAAGTCTTGAACCATTTTCTCTCCTCTGTATTTCACAGTCATTTCAAAGTCACCATAGACAAAAAGGTGTAATGGTACAGGGTAAAAAATGTATTTAAATGAGCTTGCTGTGGTCTGATTTCAAGGTCAGAGCACACAAACAGCCTCTGCTTTCAGCTGCTGGAAAGGACAGGACACGCTGAGGACCTTCAGCCATCCAGGTTATATTTAATAAACACGTACACACATTCCCTTCACCGTGCTTTTGTGAATTCAGCCTGAGCTGAATTCTGTGTCCTTACAATGTGCAGGCCAACACCTCAGAATTCCAGCTCTCATGGGTGGGATGATTTACTTCAGGAGTTGTGACAAACGATGTGAGGCACAGCCTGGTGAAGGCAGGCCAGGATCAATGGGACTCTAAGGCACCTGGCACTTGTAAAAGATTTTGAGAATTTACTTCTCTAATTCATCAGTATTAATAATTCTAACTTAATGCATTTTCCTTGTCACTTGCAATGAGTCAATTGCTAATTAAATGTTGTTGAAAAAGATGAATTACATTTTTACATGCTTAAAAAGAGTGTTGCTAATATGTCTAAATCTAGCTGTGAAGTGTAGAACAGTATGATCTAATCCCCCTAAATACTGATGTTATCCAAAATAATTCTACTCTGAGTTAATTTTATTGTCAGAAAAGGAGTACTGGAAAACTGAGTGATCAATATTTGACCCTCTAACATGTGTTGGTATAAATTTTATATTCAAAATACATGGAATTAATTTGCAGAATTAATAATTTCCCTTTGGTGGGGAGGCAATGACATGAGAAGCAGCACATCTCTATTGACAGGTCAGAAATCCATTAATTCTCTTTCTCCCCTTTGCATTGCAGCTATTCCTGTTTAAAAGCTGTAGAAATGCCTAGTCTGGGGCTCTGCCCAGCAGTAGTAACTCTTTTTGACTAACAATGATGAGCTTTCTGTCATGCTTTGCCTCTCCTACAGGGCCAGTGATGGGATTTTTTCCTGGAAATCTTATTACTGAATGCGCTGTCGTGGCCTCAGATGGAACTTTCACTCAGAAAGGCAATCAGGAGGTTTTCTGTTTATGAGCTTTCCTACAAAGGAGCTGTGCTAAACTCTCCAGTGTAGCCTCTAACTCTCAGAGTGCCTCGCCCTGGACGTTGATGAGGTCCCAGACAATGCTGTGATCCACGCTCTCAGCACCTTCCCTGGCTCCCAGGACTGGCATGGACACCAGAAACTGGCTCAGCTCCGAGTCCCTTTCCCATTTACGCTGGTGTTGGGTCTGCTGTGGCAGCTCAGAACACCCTGGCACTCAGAGCAAGGGATGAGTGAGAGTGTGCTTGGCTTTTCTTGCAGTGAGTTATAGAAATATGTCTGATTTCATTGAAATCTCCAGGACTGCTTCTTTCCTACCTTTTGAGGACTTCACTGTTTAGTTCAGTGTTTTGCCAAAATTTTTAGATACAGTTATTCAGAAACTTTTTTTTTTGTAATGCAGTGTAACTTGGGTACTTCATGAATTTCAATAAAATCTTCATAATGCATACTAAAGTGTTGTTAATGTATTAGTTGCCCACACTACAGTCACTAAACCAAATCGTGCTGCAGCTAAAGCAAAGTCAGTGTTTCCATTTGAAATACAGGCAAAATTGGGGGTGATGTGTTAAGAATTCTTTGTTTGCAGAACAAGTGTTATTGAGGAATTAAAATCAGTGGGTTGTTTTAATCAGCAATGCTTCAACAAAAATCGTGTGAGGTTATTATTCAGCATGGTGCAGTGAATCAGACACTCATAACTTCTGTGCTCCAGTCACCGTCAAAATTCTGCAATCACTGTCAAAAATTGTTTCAAATATTCTCCTTTTTCTTTTTTTATTTTGTCTGTATTCAACTAATAAATAAATGATTTTGAAGAAACTACATTCCTCAAAAAACTGAAGTTATTCCGGCAGATTCGTTTCTGCAGTGGCCAGGTAAACCTGAAAGAAAAGCAATAACAAGAAAAGTATTTATAAAAATATATTTCACAAAGTAGGAAACAATACAGGAGTTTCTCTGAATACAATACATGGAGTAAATAAACAAACGATAATATAGCTTCAAAACAAAGTAGAAAATTAAAATGATTTGCATGTAATACGTAGTTTTCTTATACAATTGCTACTTCTAAATGGCAAGTTTGCATTACAAATTGAGTATGCTTGCAGCTTCTAGTGTTCTTTCTCTGTGTGCAAGAGCCCTGGTGCATCACTATGAATATTATAGAAAAAAATGCTAATAACAGAAGCGGTAAAATTATGTACACACTGGTTCCTGCTCTAATACAGTGGAGAACTATAAGCATGTTTTTTTACTGTACTGTGTTATGTGTGGATTTCTAAAAGTCTATAGTTTAAATATTCACATGAACCAGTTTACTTCCAGCTGTTTGTGCTTGTATTAAAAACACCAGGTACTAGATTTATGAAGAAGATATAAAACTGTCAAAAGTTTTCTCTGGGAAAGTTTAATTCCTGCCAGCATTCTCTTAAAATTCAGCTACTGCAAATGGACAGGGAACTGCTTTAACCTGCGACAATTTGTCATTTTTCTTTTCAAAATGTACATGTATGAAACATTCATTATATATAGAAAAAAAAATCTAACTGATATAATTTAGTTCTCTTCATAATCTTACTCTATAGATTATCAGTCTTAATAAATAAAAGCAGTAATGGACATCAATAAAATATTTATTTCAAAGATTAAACAAATAAATTCGATCTTTAGCAATAAAATCAGCAATTCTTTCATTTATGTAAGTCCATCCCATTTCACAGTTTTTTTCTTTCAGAAGACGAAGCACAGGATTGATCCTTCTTCTAGAAAAAAAAGATCCTTTTGTGAAGCAAGGTTTTGCAGCCCTGCCTCTGAATCTCTACACATTAGTTGTATTTATTACCCATCACTGGAATGGAGTAAGAACATGTGAATATTTTAAGGCTTGACACAATATTTAAAGATGATATTCAGTCTGTGGTTACGTGGCCAACAATTACTGTATGTACAATGGATGGTCACTGCACAGTAGGAGCCAGTAGGAATTGGCAATGCTATTTCTGCTCAGCATTGCTAAGAAGACCAAGATATTGCTTTGAACATTTCTGTGGCGGGATCTTTGTTGGCAATGCAGAAACAAATCTTTAGCTTTACACGTACTGGCAGGAGCTACTGTTCAACAGCAAATCCCTGCAAGTCCATTTCCTAATAGAGCACCAATTTCTTTTTTGTTCTTTTCAATTCACTGAAGATAATCAAAGATCCAAATCTCCATCTTCAGAGTGGTCAAGTGAATATCAAATATCCAAAGACTTCTAGACACTCCACATACTTTACTTCACACTCCACAAGACTTAACCTCCTAACATATACTTTTTTTTTGGTTCAACATTACAATGTAGTTGATTTTATAGATGACTGGCGCTAAACTTGCCTCTAAAACAAAAAGCCACATTAGTTTTAACTAACAGCAGTGGCCCTAGAATATTACATGATCATTAAGTCAACAGGGGAAAAGTTTGTAATCCACTGTCAAGTTTCTTTGTCACTTTCTCCAACTGAGTAAAGTTCTCCGAGTCTTTTAAAGCGAGGACCCCATTCACTGAGGTAGTCAAAATTCTGGTCTGAGTCTGATGTGGAGGACTCCAATGAGCTAAGGGAACCAGCCGCTGACCCCTTTCCTTCATAGCCATAAATCTGGATAGAGTCATATGGCGGAGCTGTGGGGTCATTATCAGCTTCGTGAAGCCTTACATTAATAAATTCATCAACATCAACACCGTTAGGAACGGGTGCAAGACCCTGCCTGGGCATAAATTGAAGATCAGGCTTAATATCCTTACGAGGCAAAAATCCATTAATTCCATCCGGATTCTGCAAAGTTGCAATGTCAAAGGCTTCTGTATCCTCCTCTCCACCTCCTTCATCATCATAGCGAATGATATTTTCCCTCACATCTTCGTCATCTTTGATGATCAGAGGCTCATTCTTGTGTCTTCTTAATGTTACAAACAGCACCACAATGACTGCGAAGAGAGCACCACAAGCTGGTTAGGCAAAACTTTTCCAACACAAACACTACATGGTGAGTGCAGCTGGGAAAGGTGAGATGTTGCTTTTTGTGGAATTGGGAGTAATAAGGGTGAAAAGCTGAAAGACCTATGACTTCAGCCCCCTTCACATGATGGAAATTTGATCAGAAGCTCTGATTAGTCCTCTAGTCATTGATTATCAGCTCATATTTACATCTGAAGCTCAATTTTACAGAAGCAATAAGATTTCCCATACTTATAATTTCAAGCCTCAACTTTTCCCTTTGGAAATGAAGCCAGGCTATCATTATTTGCATAGTCAATAATGATTTACATTATGGATGGTGTTTTCAAAAATTAGAGGGTGTTTTTCTGAACACATAACCCTAATGGGAGAAGGAAATCAGTACCTTTTTATACCTGTGCAAGACACTCATACTATGTAACTAAAAAGAAAATGAGACAATAAGGGAGAAAGAAAGAGCTTAGTTCAATTGCAGAATTGTGGACAGATGCATAAAAAACTCTAAATGGGTTACTCTTGTTTTTGCAGCTTAATGCTGAAATCTCAGTTACTGATTTAAATCTCAGTAACAAAGTGAAGCTGCAAAGTGCAGAAATAGGACTCTCCTTTCACTGTTCTCTCCTCCACTTGCTTGATGTTGTATACAAGTGTTGTATGTTTTATTAAAATATACCACACTGCTTATCTTGTAAAGCTTTAGCGTCTCTTGTGCCATTACAATCGAGAATCAACTCATAATAGAAATATACAAATATAAATATATATAAAGGAAAGCTATGAAGCTATAAGAAAGCACCCAAAGGAGGGCGGGGGGCTGGGGCAGGGCCTGCAGGGGCCACCTGAGGAGCGGCTGAGGGCACTGGGCTGGTCCAGCTGCAGCAGAGGAGCTGGGGGCAGAGCTCCCCGGGGCTGCAGCTCCTCCCGAGGGCAGCGCAGGGACAGCTCCGAGCTCTGCCCTGGGCCAGGGACAGCACCCAGGGAACGGCTGGAGCTGGGCCAGGGCAGGGTTAGGTTGGATATCAGGGAAAGGTTCTGCTTCCCCCAAAGGGTGCTGGGCACTGCCCAGGCTCCCCAGGGAATGGGCACGGCCCCGAGGCTGCCAGAGCTCCAGGAGAGTTTGGACAGCGCTGCCAGGGATGCCCAGGGTGGGGTTGGTGGGGGGTCTGTGCAGGGCCAGGAGATGGATCCCTGTGGGACCCTTCCAACTCAGGACTATGATTCTGTGATTCATACAAGTCTTTGATTGTATAACAGATCCATCTTCCATCAGGTGTAGTCCACACTGTGTTCACCTGGGTGCTCCACAGCCCCAGTCTGATTTTCAGTTTCCCATTCCACACCTGATTATTCTGTAAGCAGTGTGTGTGACTGCTTCAGAACAGGACTTTGCTCTCTCTGCTTCTGCCCAGCTCTTAGGGCACGAGGGATTCAGTCCTAACAGCACTGTCAGTGCTGCTGCACGTTGTGTAGGACTGGAGTGTCCCTCCTCCTCTGGGAACCCCACAGCCCCTTACAGCCCCCAGGAACGAGGGGAGCTGTGGCTCCAGGCTGTGCCGCGAGTACCCACCGAGCAGCAGGATGATGCAGGCCAGGATGGCGATGAGGGCGCCCATGCTGAGCCCGATGGGCAGCACGTAGGCCTCCACGTTGCAGGACTGGACGATGCCGTCGCTGCTGCAGCCGCACACGCGGATGGTCAGGGTGCTGGTGCTGCTCATGGGCGGCGTGCCGCTGTCGCTGATGACGATGGGCAGCAGGTACACCTCCTGCTTCTGCCGGCTGAACCCGCTGTGCTTGGCCAGGATGCTCAGGGTGTTATCTGCAAAGGCAAAATTGGCAGTGGCTCAGCACACAGAGGGACTGCTGAACCCGCAGCTCTTCCTTGGCGTGTTCAGGAAACCTCAACGCAAACATTCCGTGACCTCCTTGTGCCAGCAGCACGTGGCACAGAAATGCCTCCCCTGTCTGTCCAGCTGCCTGAAGAAGTGCAATATATGCATTTTCTCATGTCACATGGTAAGAGGATGATGATGGCAATCCCTTGTTTCCCCTCTGCATACATTCCTACAGATATCTTCCCATCATGATTCACCACTTTTTTTTCCAAGTCACACAGTCATAAAAATCCAGCCAGTAAAACAAGAGAGAAACTAAATGTTAAAGTAACACAAAGCATATTCACCAATTAACACAAATCTTCCTTGCCTCACAACCACAAATTGCACAATCTTTTCCCCTGCTATAAAAGATTCTTCTTTTCAATATAAAGACAAAAGAAAAGCTAAATGTATTAAAAGTCGTGGGCCTAATTTTCAGTGATTTAAACATTTATTGGGCCTCAGTGATGAAAGTAGAGCAAACCAGGCTGTATCTCCCATGGAGGAAGACAGGAAATGAGTCTAGAACATTCTTACCTTTGCACACATATGCAGAAAGTTAATTTTAGAAATGTAAAGAGGAATCTGACTGCATGGCATCCTACCCAGCCATAGAATTACACAGTGAAATCTCTCAGAGTCACTCAGTTCACCACCAAATGAATACAAGTCGATTTTTCTTCTTACAGATTTCAATTTGTATAGTTATAAGGATTACAGATCCTAGCCAGTTATGAACACACTGCTATTGGATATCAATGATGCTGTCAGAGTGCTCAGGTATAAACCATGATTAGTGGCATGTCAAGTATGAAACAGCTCTGATTTCTTTATATACTTAAATATTCTCTCACTTTTAACTGCTTTATTCTGTGGAATAAAATAATAATTCAGTATCAGGACTTATACTAACAAAGTGCATGTTGACTTGCACTAGTTTGCTGATTGTGTTTTGTTCAATAAAATGATTCTGAGGCACAGAGAACAGGAATGTGTGTGTGTCTGTGTGTGTGTTGCTGTGGAATTCAACGACAATTTAAAAATAAAGCTGCACATCTTGTTTGGAAGAAGGAGTTGAAGTTCACTTTCCTGATGCATCATGAACAAAAGAAAGCCTCCTGATATTTTATGCTCTGAAGTGGGCACATGCAATGCTAAATGTCATTCCATGGAAGGAAAGAAAATACTGGGAGTGCTCATATCACAATAGGCTTCTTCTGAAGATCAGGTCCCTTCCCACCCAAACGTTCTGTGATTCTATAATTTTCTATCCCTTCCACAGCAGAGTTACCTACCAATCACATTTACTTGGCCTGGAGAGGTTCTTACTATAATTTACATTGCAGGTGATGTAACCATTTCAGCATTTTTCATACATTTAGAGTATGCAACACATGAAGGTCAATCTAAAAATTCTCTCTTTCAGAAAGCAGAATAAATATGGTCACTTTGCAGAACAAAAAGTATTCCTAATGATTTTTTTCTTTTCCCCAGGACTCCTGAGGTTTTATCTGTTCCAGTTGGAAACAGTCACATCAAAACTGATGGCACCCTGGAGCTAAATAAATAGTCTAGTTCTTCCTTGTGCCCTTTTTAAAATGAAAGGAAGCATATGTGTTTACTGAAGACAAATTTCAGGTATAAGCTCTTAAGAATTCTGACAACTCAAACAGGACCAAAGTCCCTGATGACACCCCGTGTCACCTGTGCCAGTGTGGTGCAGTGGGAAAGTCACGTGTCTTTGAAGTCAATAATAAACACACATTTGGAAGGGAGCAAACCCTGCACTCCTCCTCCTTGGCTGGGTGTGTCAGAGGTGTTAACACACGTGTGCAAGTTAAACCACTCCCAGTGCCATCCCTGTTCTCTGCAGGGAGAAAAGGGAAAAGTTATGTTGGGAAAATGATCCAGTTTCCCTGAATATGGCTGTATATGGCATTACCAACGAGTGATTATTGTGATATGCAAAAGTTCCTTTTTTTTAATCTGATAGCCTTCTTTTCCCCCTTAGCACTCCTCCCTATTTTCAAATACTGGAAAATAAATTCATCTGTCCATTGACATTCTCCTGCAAAATTAAAAATATCCCAGCATAAGTTGCATCCTTAATCCTTTTGCTTTAACCTTCCAAAAGAGAAAATAACTATGTGGTGCTCAATTTCCTGCTCTTTCTGTCTTTGAGACAAATCCCACTCAGAAGTGTCACATCTGTAGTCATTTATTCCGAACTCCAGAGACTTTTGCAGTTCTCTTACACAGTGCTCTAAAATCTGTACTGATACAGCCTGTTCCTTCATGTGAACCTGCTGCAGGTCCTTCTTTGCCCAAGCTGGAGCAGAAATTGATGTGCTGAGCCCAACAGCCCTGCACTTTACAGATATGCAAAACAGGGAAGGCACCTGCTTTAGGAAGAAACAAAAAAAGAGAAGCTGCACTTGTTGGGAACAGCTTCAGACCCCTTCCATCCTCCTGAGAAACTCACTGCCATCCTGTCTGCTGCAGAAAATCCTAATAAGCCAAAATCAGCGTATAACTGAGTAAAAAAGGAAGGATGCTCTCTAAAGAGCACCAAATTGAAGGGGGCAGAAAAAGTGAGAGGAAGGAGAGATGGAGAAAATAAAGTGCCCACCAGTGAGGCCATGCGGAGTGTAAGAAACCACCAGGTACCAGTAATGGTTATCAATCCAAGTTCAGAAGAAATGAGAGAACGCAAAAGAGATGCAAGATATTTGGGATATTTTGCCGTGAGTTAAGGGCAAAATAAGTTGCAATGGCTGGACAGTCAGAACTACTCACAAGAGATGTCAAACAAGGAGAAGATAATAACTTTCTCTTCTTACAAATGGCTTGTTTGGTTGGGTTTTTTGTTGTTGGTTGGTTGGTTGGTTGTTTGGTTTCTGTTCGTTAGAAACTGCTGTGTTTGACTAAAGGTGAACAGTTTATGCCTGAAAAGAAAAGAAACTGACAAGCAGAAAAGTAGAAAAAGCAAAATGAAATGACCGAATTGTTTTGCCAATGGGTGGCAAGTCCACCATTTGACTTAGGAATTTTGTTTTGCAATAAATTCTTTCCCCTCATTGCTGTGTTTTAAAATAAATATACCTTGGTGTTGCTGGAGATGGGCTCTTCAATGAAGAACAATGAATCCCTAGCTGACATTTTAGTTGGTTCCGAGAACTTGAAGATAAATCCTAGCAGCTGATCAGCAATAAACTCAATTTATCTGATTTGCTTTCTCCTTTCTGTGGATATTCCCCTCTCCTGGAGCTGACAAAACAGCAGGAGTCTCCTCCAGGAGCAACCTCCAGCACCGCTGCATGAATTAACTTGGCAGCAGGTGCTCAGCAGCAGAGGGGACAATCGCCTTCCCCTCATCTTCCCAATTAACCCACTGATCCTTCACGATAGTGCTGCTGGGGTTGTTTATTTATTCATGTTACTTTTAGCAAAACGAGGAAAATCAGGTGCAGAGAAACCCCAAACCTCTCTGTTCATGGAGCTCTGAGCTGCCTGCCACAGGCAAAGAGGCACTGAGTGTGTGCCTGCAGTCAGTGAGGCATATCCAGGAGGGGCTTTGGCATTCTCCATCAGAATGAGTCTCCCGGAATTCCGTGCCCTTCTCTGTGGGGAGAAGTTCATGGCAGTGCCTGAGTACTATGAAATTCCCTCTCCCTGGTGATGTACCAGCTACCCAGGATGGATCAGGAGCTGCATTCTGTCCTGCAGGCTTCAGGAATGGTTTAAGATCTTTGTGACTGTCTTAGCATCAGTGTCAGGTCAGAGAAACACAGCTCTGGGAATACACAGCTACAGCTCAGAGCTGGAGCTCACTTTTGCCTTTTTTACACATAAAACAAACCAGTCACTCAGCTCACTGGCTGACTCTCAGTTTCTGAAGTTTACAAGCAGATTTTTGAAATAACCATGAAAGAGACTGCTTTGGGAATATCTCCCTCAGAGCTGGAACAAAGAATGACAATGCAGAAGGTCTTTAAAAGATGTCCAGTGTGGTTTCTAGACAAAGGTAGTTTGCATAACCACAACAATTACCACAGGGCCAAGTGTTTTCTGCAGATTCCCCAACTGTTCTCAAATCTCCCAGATCTCTTTTGAGGCTTTTGGAAGAAAGATTTTGAGAAAATGTAAATGCAATCATTTTAATACAAAGCCACTTCTAGATTTGCTGGACATGAGTGACTTCAATGGCGTCAACAGCAATCAGGATGTGAAATTAGCAGGCAGGAGCCAACTCCTTCATCTCCCACCTCGTGCAAGAATACATATTGCAATTTTAAGCCAGACAGTAAAACAACAGAGCAAAAGTAAAAATCAGAAGCAGTCAGTTTGCATCTAATGTCATTTTCTCTGCACACATTATTGCAATTCTTCAATCCCCTTGCAGTCTTTAATATGTTGAGATCAGTGGAGTTCCCTGCTGGGCCACCTTACACCTACAGAACTCTGCCTTTCTTTTTCTATCCCTTTAATAACGTCCTCAGAAAGATCAAATAATTAATGACATTAAGGACTTTGTGGTAGAAGTCGCTATTTATGCTGGATGTATCACTCGTGAAGAAAGAATTTTAATTGGAAACTCTACAGCTGGAAACAGCAGAATGACAGAAATATGTGTTTCTTCTTGTTTATTAGAGCTATCTTTCTGTGTACATTTTTAAATCTCAAACAGATTGTCTGTAAAATAGAGTCCTTTGACACAAGTAGAAGAGCAACAGGAATATCCTTACAGTGACACTCCCTGCTTTTTCTGATAAGGAAAAGACTGGGACAGCTCATTCATTTCCAATCTGTGTTCAAAAGTAGCATCTATTCTTAAATAAAAACCCCAAATTTGAAATAGCCAAGCAATTGAATTATTATCGTCAAGGTTTCAGTAGAAACTAGCAAAATACAGGCAGAAAACCAGAGCACATGACATTTGAAGGAATGTGAGCTCTAGAACATTTAGCAACCAGCTGCAGAGGCACTAAAAGAGAACATTAAAGAGAATGCTGATGCCATTTCAGCTTTGCACAACCATTAATAACCATAATTAATATGCATGTGTCTCCTGCAATAGTTAATATTCACTAGTGGAGGCCTTACAATGTCAAACACAGATTTTTAAAAGATCATTTCTAACATTGGTATTTTTGTCTTCAAAATTCTAACATAATGACAGTCTAACACTGGTACTTTTGGTTTTCTTCAGAATTCAAACCTAATAACAGAAAAATGGTGGATTATAGGGAAGATTCCAATCCCCTTTTTAGAGCCTGAGAATAAAGCTGTCAAGAGCCACTGAGGTCTCTCAAAAAGTCGCTGTATACACTCCATGAGCTCCAAGCCATATCTTAATCATTATTCTTTTGAATATTTTCTCAATAATACTTTCTTTCTATGAAAAGATTTACAAATAACACCTCTTTAGCTTGGTAGGATTGCACTGCAGAAACAAACCCAGCGAAGGCAGCCCCAGCAAGTCACTGCCCATAGCCCCACACATGGTAACTCTCTAACTCTGTTGTTTTGAAATCTCTCCTTTTTATTTTTGGAATTATAAAATCCCTGGGAAAGAACAGTTGTGATCTCCTTTCTGATCCACCACAAGAACCAGAAGTGGAAACTCCAAGCACACCCTCATCCATGTCCCCCTTGTAAAAAAACATTGTTCAAAACAAAAAAACCAAAAAACTCAGGGCTGAGTTTTTCAGCTCAGGCCCTGAGCTGAAAAACTGATTTATCTGTTTCAGACTCCACTTTAGTACAAGTTGGAAGCATCAGTTTCCTGCTTCCAAAAGAATGTCATTAAAATGCTTTATGAGAAATCTCCATTTAAGACAGATTTCTTTTTTTTTTTGTTTCTGCCTTAGGCTGAAACACATTTTAAAGGAATATTTGATTAAAGGGGTACAATTGTTTGTATGTTATAAATTTGGCAATAGTTAGTAGCTGAAAAAAATAATCTATTTTTTCATTAGAATTGCTACAACAATTTTGTTTCATGATTAAAATTAGTGTTTTTAAAATGGCTGCATTTACAAAAAATACATTTTTATGAAAACATATACATATGTATATTAATATAGCTATATATACAACTGTGTCGTGTATTTTTACAGCTCTACTAGGCCTTCCTTGATGACTGTCTCAAACAAAATCCTCTTGAACAGCAGTTTAGAAGGAGAAGGACCCTTTGCCTAATCTCTATGGTAAAGATATAAATATTCTATTCAAAGAGAAGGCTTAAAAAATCATCTGAAAATAAAGAGAGGCCATTTTTTAATAATTTTTCTGATTTATGATGGCCAAACCATATGGGCACTGAAGCATTCACAGGTATTCCAAACTCACCTGCTTTTCATAAATGTCAAAAATTTGTGATGTTTTCAAAAAAGCAGATTGATGACTGCTATCAAATTTGATAGCAGACACCAGGTTCAAAAGAAAAAAGAGTTTTCATTATGAAAATTCACCTGACTGATCAAACTGTCTCTCCTGCCCCATAGCAAGTTGCATTCTATACCAGCATATTTAATGGCAATTCCCAAAACATTCCTATGACAAATTAACTAACACTTGAATTATTTTGTTTTTTTTTTTTTCTAGACCTGGAGTTTCTGCAATCCCTTAAAACACCAAGAAGAACACAGGGGAAAAATAAGTATTTCATGTGAGAAAAGGTATTGGTAGAAGAATAATTGGAAAATGTCACATATTTTGTATCTTTGATTATTTTTTTCTCTTTACGATTTGGCTTAAATAATAATAGTTTATGCCAGAACTGAACAGCTGAATCAACTAATGAATAAAAAAACCTAAACACATTTCCATGTAGTCCTTTGCAGAAATAAAAAGTACTGCTGGGAATTTTGAATCATGAGCAAAGTAATATTTAATCATGTATACATCATTCTCATATGTTAAAATTTCTTGGAAAGGGGAATAATTATGTTAGTACTACTGTGTAATACAGAACTTGTAGTAAATAAATTCTTGACAGGAGGAAAGAAGAAAGCCAGACAAATTAACAGCAAAGTGATGATGAATAAGCATTTCCTCCTACCTTTTTCCTTTGAAACTGTGAACTTTAGATAATAGTCTGTATAATTTCTAGTTCTATTCCTTTGGAAAAGTCTGAACTTTAGATAATTGTCTCTTAAGTATTCTAAAACTTTCCTCTGACCTTTAGGCCAGCAGAGCCATAATCAAACATAACTATTTGGTCCCTTGCAGTCTAGCAGCAACTCTTGTATTTTGTACCTTGGTTTTTTAACTCATTGAAGAAAGGACAGAAAATCCCTGCTGAAGAAATAATGATGTAGAAGCACGCCTTGAGTCTGAAATAATATCAGTTTTATTGTTAATGGGGTAGAGAAATAATTAGGACATGGTACCTCTCTCTCTCTCTTTAATTTACAGACACAGAGCAAGTCAAAGCAGGAAATTTTGGTTTCTGGGTCTGTTTAAGCTACACCTTGTTTGAACTGCACCCAACACACCTGACTGAGTCTCACTCACTCTGGAATATCCATTTATCTCTTCCAAACCCCTGGTGCCACTTAGGATTGACACTCCCATAATGGGAAGCAAATCCAGGCCAGTGAAGATGTGAGAGGTGCTAGAACAGCACTGGCTTTTGCCTCTCATTTTTCTCTTCTGTATTCAAGCAGCCAGCCACAAAGTTGTTTACTAATAATGCCACTGCTTTGACATGCTTTGCTTTATTCGGATCACATCACTACATGGCATGTGCATTGAATGGTACATCTGTAAAGTGTAAGAATTAATGCAGGTTGCCAGGCTCTGGTTTAGAAAGAGAGATGAAATGGCTGTCAAATGTGCTCAGCATTAAAAATACATTATTAACACAGCAATTTGCATAGACTGATGGATCATTTTTGAAATCTACATATTCTAGTTAATTCTATTCTCTTGTTATTTTAACCAAAAAGTTTCAGAAAGTGATACTGTGTTTTACAGTGCTTTGATAAAATAATGCCTATATTTTGCATTTGAACCAAGAACTTTCCGGTACTGTATTACCAGATTCCAACAAAAATGCTGCAAGGATAAATAAAAAAGTCAAGATATCCCAAGGCTGTGCCATCTGCTTTTCTCAGGAGGGATAATGGATTCTCAATCTTTCTATGAATACCTACTTACAAATGCAGTGTGGGAGGAGAAGCTGGTGGCAGAGGGGGATCTGAGCCCCTCAGGCCACAGTGACAGGTACAGCTTTAAACATCACACCGGCTGCGTGTTCTCTTCTGTGTAGAGCTAAATCTCAACCAGATTCAATGAAATTCAGAGTGCTTCTGGAAGGTGATGGAAAAGTTCCAAGAATTCCCTCCCATGTTCTTCACCTTCCTCACTACACACACATCCTCCAATTCTTACATCAGTGACTTCTAGGTCTGGAAAAGTTCACAGACTTCGTGACTACGAAGACAATCACAGATGTCTGAAGTGAATATTTCTTTCTACAATGTAAGCTGAGAATATCACAGTAAGAAACATAAAACTTAAGTAGAGTCTCACATGTGATGTGTTCTTGACATTTAAGTAATTTAACATCCACTCCTCCATGCCATGATAATCACCTTTTCCATTCCAGTTCTGTGTTGAATGTACAGCGGCACTTGGGAAGGATTTAAAACAGTTTACCATTAAATCATATACCAGTCCTTAAAAACTAAGTCTGTAATCAGACCTATCAACCATATTGAAGTTTTGTCGTAACAGTAAGAGCCAAATTCCAGCCCTACTGGTGTATTTCTATTATGCCACTCGCTTTTTACATAATGTTCACTTTGAAATACAGTAGCAGAAAGCAACCAGCAGCCTATAAACCCAGCAACCAGCATTTATTGGAAGGCTGCCTATTTGTACTGGTGTAATAAAGGTCTTGTCAGCACTTCCATTACAAAATGCCAATTTTCAGAGGTTTATAACTCTGACATAACAACTTCCTATGAAAAGAAATTTAGAATGTGTACTCTCTGCCAAAGAGCATTGGAAGTTAAATACAGCTTAGGTTGGCTGGGGCATTTTAAGTCAGAAAATAAATTAAAAACAATTCTGACTTAACATTTTCTTGAGCTGGTGCCACTGAAGAAAAAAAATGTGACTTTGATTGTAAAAAGTGCCAGATCCTGCAGTTCTCATACACGCAGAACTCCCTTGAAGTTCCCTGAGAATAATTTCTGTGAGAGCCTTGAAAGGAGTGCCATTATACATTTCTGTAAATGTCATCAAGAGTTATATTGGCTTTTTGTAATTTGAAAGACTGAAATGCTATGGTGTAACATTGCCCCTGGGCACACAGGCAGCATGATAATGACTTTGGGAAGACATTCTGATATGCAGATTACATATAACAATAACAATTTGTTATCATCAGGCCATTAATGGCAGTAATTTATACCTCTGTCTCACACCCAGAGGATTCACACCATGCCTTATTACATGCACACCTCTCACTGAGGGCGTGACTCCCATGGGGAAAGCTGATGGCCTTTTGAAATGCAGGGAAGAGCAAAAGGCATCCAGAGAAGGAATTTCAGTAAGTCTAAAAAACAATTACCCATCTATAGAGTGGAAGAGATTGCATAAAATTTTCAGCTGGAACATCCCAAATACTCTTTGGAATGTTTCTGCACAGCATGCAAACATTACATGGAAAAAACTTGGAATAGCCACAAGTTCCAGACTGGGATACACAGCTGGATTATGGAGAACCAAAGCAGGAACACACATGCATCTGAATTTAGATTCCAATCCCAGGACACACTGCAAGACCCCAATTTTGCTCTGTACATTGTGTGACACAACACAGAACTTGGAAAGAAGAAGCCAGGGAAAGATGTCAGCACTTGAATTCTGCCTCACCACTACAGAGACACTACAAAGTCAACGTCAATATGGGTGAACATACGAAAACTACAGCACAAGTTCAGAAATTGCTTTGAGTTCTCAGGTAATCACAGGATGAGTGAGGTTGGAAGGGACCTCCAGAGGTCACCTGGTCCAACTCCTGCTCACCACAGCTACCCAGAGCCCAGGACCTCATCCAGGTGGCTTTTGAAGGATGGGAGTTCTAAAAATAGTAAAACATTTGTATTTACAATTGAAATATAACTACAACAAACCAAAAGATATCTTATTCATTCTTTCTCTTCATCCCAAGAAGAGAAATACGAGATATAAACATATAAAGAATCTGTAAGCTGAGAGAACACCTTGAAAATGGTTCCTTGCTGTCTTCTAATCTGTGATGAAGAGTCTGGTAAAGTACAAGTGAAGCATTTAGGCAGAAGCTGCAATAAAAATACAAAGCATGATCAAATAAAAGTATTAGAAGAGATGGGGATTCTACTGGCAGAAGAAAATACATCTCAGTATGCCAAAACCACCTCTGTGATCATGAAGAAAAAACATATAAAGTCAAAAAGGTGAGCAGAAAAAAAACAGCAGATACTTTGAGAAAGTTATGTTTCCTGACTGGGGAGGAAAAAAAAAAAAAGAAAAAAGAAAGAAAAGAAAATAAAAGAAAAAAGGATTGAAGAAAAATAATTTTAGTTTAGAAAAAGTTACATTCTATTTATATATTTTTGAAGCAAGTGGTTCTGCTAGACAGACTGTATTAGAACTCTATAAAGTTTTTAGCAACTACATCTTTTGATCTTGCCTGTTAGAAGAAGAAAGGCACAAAACAAGAGAAAGATGATTTGTTATAAATTTTTTCTCATTTAAAAATAGAAACTATTAGTAAAAAGAAGCCGTAACAATGTGGACTGGATAAAGATGATACAGAAGGAGATGACAGGTGTAGAACTGAGTCTAAACTACCTCCCTCTGTATTTAGCTTTGCAGCTTGTATCAAAGATACCAGGGTGCCTCAGCTGCAGCTGCAAGCAGACTGGGCTTCACCATCTCCTCCCCTGACACGCAAATTCCTCATCTTTCCTGTCTGGGACTTTCTGAAGAATCCAAAATACCCCTTAGAGCACTCCTGAAACTCTCAGCCTTTGCCAGCCCCTAGGGAACTGCTCGCAGCGCTGCAGTGCTTGCACGCCTTAAGGGGAGCACAGTGATTAAATGATTTGTCCAAATTCATACAGGAAACCCACAGCCAAGCTAAAAAAAAGTGTTCCAAACTCCAGAACAATTCCTCAATCAAAAATCCATCACTCCTGTAGAGTGTTCTGAGATCACAAGGTCTTAATCTTTGTTGGGGGAGCACTGTACAGTTTACAGGAGGGTCGCATATAACGGATGAAAACGTTATAGAAAGTGACAGGACAGAGCTAAGCAAGGTTAGGGAACAACAAGCTGGAAAAGGCTACATGAATTAGTTTTATTTTATTTTTTATTATTTCCAATAACCTAGATCTTAGCTTCAGTTTTAGGTTAGACTGAATGAGAGTTTCATAACAGAGCACAAACAAAGCCAAGAAGTGTCATGTGTGTTTACGAAAGCGATGTGAAATTGTTATGTCATTAAACAGAAGAAAAACTTCACGTTCAAGCCAGCCCAACATTCTTAGAACAGAGGAGAGAACTTTCATCAGCATTTAGAGAGTACTGTTGATGCTCCTTTTAAGGTTTAAGACTTCAACAGCAAACTCTATTCAAAACTCCACCAAGAGGACTTCTTTCCTGACTTAGCTCTTAGAGTAGAGTCAGATGTACGAAAAATCCCAAAACTACAGATTTGCCATTACGGTTTAAGGATGTACACAGTTCTTAGCCTACAGCCAGAGTGAAGTTGGCTAATTTGAGCCCAGAGTTACTTAGGCCAGGCTGGGGCTCTGCCTTTGCTCTCTGAACATGGGCAGACAACTCCCACTGCTTTCCTGATTCCTGTAATCGGCTCCATCAGTTACCTTCGGAGGACCTCACGAGCTCTTCCTCTCCAACGCCATCAAGCAGACATCTGGTCCTTTTCTTCAAGTTCTATTTATCTCTCCCTAACAAGCTGCCTTATTATCTCACTTCAAACAGGGGCCCATCTTCACTCCCTCTCTAATCAGTGCTGATTACCAAGTGTGCACATCCTATCATTTTAGGATATGCAAACTCTCTCCCCAGACTAGACAGGTCAACCGATGCATTTCATTTCTTTGCTGCATTTGGCTCAGTGTTTAAGATCTCTGTGTTCAGTCAGATCATGTATTCTACCTCCTCCCTGCCCTCTGAATGGATTGCCTTCTAGGCAGATTTATTATATAAATATTACATGCTAATAATTACATAAATATATCACTAATTACTGGCTGCTTGCCAAACAAAGTACATCCTAATTACACAGAATTAAATGAAGACCAACAAAGTGGCATATTTTACAACAAGATCACCCATAAAAATTACAAAATCAGGAGCTGATGGGAAAATAACCTAAGTGGTACAAAACCCCCCAAACAACTAAAAAAAAAAGTTTTGTCTCCCTTATTCTCTAAAGCTTGATGTCAGAAGCTGTAGTGAAAAATCATTAAAAATTTTGTGTTTCTTTCAGTGTGTCACTGCTATATTTGCTGGGCCAGAGAAATACAACCTCTTCTTAAATAATCACCTCCTCCAAATGGGTAAGGAGGAAATAAACGAGTATGTAAAATATAAAATATAAACTTATTTGAGCACACCAGAGAGGTTCAGGAGAATGCAGAGACACAGAAGTCACACAATAATCGATGTCGTGATCACCCTGGAGGAGCAATGACTGTGATTCCAACAGTAATTCCTTCCTTGTGTAAAACACTCGTGGAATTGGTTCAAA
This sequence comes from Ifrita kowaldi, assembly GCA_013398055.1. NCBI lineage: Eukaryota > Metazoa > Chordata > Aves > Passeriformes > Cinclosomatidae > Ifrita > Ifrita kowaldi. The sequence goes on from VZRS01007370.1 coordinate 703,191, forward strand.
ACAAGATGCAAATTGGAACATGATCTTAGCCTTTTTAACTCACATTATAATGTCAGTTGTGTAATAGTTAATCAGATAAGCCTTAAGGCTAAGTGTGAAAAATTAATACCTTCTATTTTCAATGGAGGATCCACGTGCAAATAGTCTGATAGAACGACAAAAGGAGATTTTTCCTAATCAAGGGAAAAATTAGCAATTAATATGTGATGATTCCTGCTTAAATTGTTTTAACTTTTAGCCTGTTTAGAGTGTTCCTCTAGTAGAAGAGTGTTGGTAGTCTTTTAATCTTTACTGCAACTGAAAGTTTAAAATGAGATTCCTATCTTGTTTCTCATTAATTGACAAAACTGCAATTAGAGCAACTAATAAATTAATTCTTCCTCAACAGTCTGTATTTCGGACATGACAAAACAAAGAGATATTCCATAATAAGAGCAACCAATAAATTTACAAAGTAAAAAACTAAAAAAACAAAACAAAACAAAAAACCACCACCACCACCACTAACCCTCTCCCCCAACCTGCCCCAAACCAACCAACCAACCAACCCAAAATCCCCAAAACCAAAGAAAAACAATCTTGTGTTATATTTACCAATCAGGTACTTAGGATGAAAATCCAAATAGTCAAAACAAAACAAAAGCAAACCATGAGGTGAACACAGAGGAACTTCTTAAATGCAATATGACTCTGCTGGGTAATATATTGAGGTGGTGATGGGACAGAGGCTCTACCAGAACCTTTGACCTCAGGGCATCATTCCTCCTACTCAGTGAATTAAACCCACTTCCAGGAAATCAAACATAATCAGTGCATTGTGCATGCACATTTCCACCACAGAAATTGCTTTTTGCAGAGAACCTGGAGGAATTAGATGTACCCATCAAGCCAGAAGTGGTACTTAGAAATCTCTTAACTCTTTTAGAAGGTAGCTGATTAAAAATCTGGAAATTTATCTCCAAATATGACATATTCACTTAGCTATAAATACTACTATGAAATACTACCAAAGTCCTAGAATATCATAATCATGGGTGCTGTGAGTTTTTAAGGAGCTATGTTTTTAGAGCACTTAGGGAACCTCTGATTAAAGGCTGGTGGAACAATGTTTCACAGCCCCCCAGGCTGGGTGAGGCTGGAGGGGCCCCCAGGGGCTCCTCTGGTGCCACCTCCCTGCTCCAGCAGGGCCATCCCAGAGCCCAGGGCACAGCAGTGTGTCCATGGGGCTCTGCAATATCCCCAGGGAGGAGCCTGCACAGCCTCTCTGCACAATCTGCTCAGGGCTGGGCACTGCCCAGGGCAGAAGTTCTGCCTCCTGTGCAGGGGCAGCTCCCTGGGCTCAGGCCCTGCCTGTTGATAGATTCCAAGGAGCTACTGCAGATCCTACTGCTGGTAGTGCAGAACAGCACTAAGTTGAGAACACCACCTTTCTGCCTGCTAAGCAGTTCAGTCTTGAGACCCTGATTTAATGTCTACTTTCCCATTTTCTGTCTGAAATTGTCACACGAAAGATTCAGTTTGTTCTTCTCTGCTATTTCTTTCATCCATATTCCATGTTATTGCTAAACCAGACAGATTTTCATGATAATTTACCGAGCAAATTCTTTTGCTCTCCCGGTTTGTTTTCACAACCTTTTATCCCTTGCTCACTCTTCTTTAGTTTTATTATGAAGTTAATGCCATAAACTGGAAAAAGAGAGCTAAGGGTGCTACACTAGTGAGCTTGATGAAACTCCTACAGCAGGAAAATTCACAGCTGTCCAATCCATTCCCTCATCATGAGTAAGCACCGTCGTGCATATGGTGCACAACACTGACCTCAGATCTTTTTCACTCAGATTGCATCTGGTTCTCAATTAGTTTGATTTATAAAATGAAACATAATTGACGCCTTGGCAACATTCTGTTGCTAGCAGCACAAATAATAAATTAAGAACGAGTGAAGTAAAAGTCTCTTTAGTCATGTATGCATAATGGCAGGCTGCATGTATTTGGGATTAGCCTGGGTCTCATCACTCCCATTGGGTGCTGTTTGGGGCTGGGTCGTGTTTACATTAATGCTCTGCAATAACTGTGTAATTGTGGTTGATTCGAATGACCAAAAAAAGGCAGTCTCTGAAAGGATGGGATGCTGTGGGAATTAGTCTGATTTTCTAATGTGCAGAGACAGCTCCTCTGTAGCTGTCTGAAAGTTTGCATTTGGGAGGCTTGGAAAGAAGTTGTCACCACAGAGCTAAACTGAAACAGGACGGAAAGGTTAAACAGCATTTGGAACAGAAGCTCCCAGGAAACACTTTGCCAGTGCGAAACTATAAAAAGTACAGATGTGCTGGGGAGCACAGCAGAGCTGAAGAGGAGCTGGAGATGCCTGGAAGAGGACAATCAGCTTACCAGATGGCCACCTCCTTGCTGGTTCATCCATCAGGTTGGCCTGTCCAGTCCAGTGAAGACTTGATGGATCACTTCTGGCTTAGGGCGGAGGTGAGAGGGAATCTGCCTGGAGTCCTGCATCCTGAATACAGGAGAGGGGTGAATAAGGATTCAGATGGGCAGAACAGACAGAAGGGTCACAGGCTGGAGGAGCTGGCAGCTGAGTTAGCCTCCGAAGGGTCGATCCTATTCTCTGTTTCAGCTGTGTGCACCAAGAAGGAGTCACCCCTTTAGCCTATCAAAGTGGTGAAAAGCACATAACCATTGTAAGAAGCTTTAATCATCCAGACAGGGCTAAAAAGTGTTTGCAGAAGAACTGCACTAAGACTTCACCTGGTTTGTGGCTCTAATCAGAAAGGAGTCTGGAAAGAGCGGTGATCTGCATGCAAGAAGAAAGCTGGGAAGGACAGCAGAAGCAGGTGTCAGTGAAGGAAGTGGCACACAAAGGACAAGTGGAAAAATGCTGGCTTCCCATCCACATTAATGCAGTCATTTCAGAAAACAACACCGCAGCCATCCCTGCCAGGGAGGTTGTTTCAAATCTCACTCAACTGATACTCAACATCAAGGAAAAACAGAACTTCAGGGAATAACAGAACACAGCTGATAGTGACGGTAGTAAAGAAAGAAGGGGGAAAGGAAGCAGAAAGTTATCAGCAGAAAGATACAGACTGAGAATATTGTCACCAGCATTCTCAGCTGGATGGGACTAACACTGCTGGACCATGGAAAAGTGTAGTCTTGCTAGAAACAGTAGAAAGGAGTCAGATATATCTCTTCAACTGCAAAGTGAAATCATACAGTGAAAATGGGAATGCATCCAGTGCCTGGCAAGACAGAACTTCTGAGCAGTTCTGGAACGTACTGGGGTCCCTTGGGAATGCTATCATTAACTTGAAATTCTACCAAATATTCTACAATTTGAGAATAATCTAAAGATCTATAGCACCGATTTCCTCCTCACACAGATCATCACTTTGTCACTGAGAAATGGCTCCTCTCTTTGAGTTCTTAGGCACAGTCTGTTACTTCACAGGATGACATTACATCTTAGAACTGCCAGATATGTAAATAAGGAAATTGATTACTTCTTCTCACAGAGGATGATCTAACAGAGTTTCTGATCCAAAGCAGTTTCAGGCAGGTGAATTGTCTAAGGACCACGGGTAAAGGAACCTGAGCACGATAAACAGGGAGCTGCATTTCCTGTGGTATAAAAATGAATTATTTCAGGGACTTGCCACTTGCCACCCAATGCACAACCACTCGCTCCAGCAAAGCTGTTTGCACTGGCTGAACATCACTTTTTGCATATTAACGGAGTGGCAGCTTGAATCAGTCCTTCCTCTCCGTGGTGCCCCTGCCTGCTGCCACAGTGAGAGAGGTGTGGCTGTGCAGTGTCCCCTGGTCCCCACCCAGCCCCACCGTGATCCTGACACAATTTCCAGCAGCAGAATAAGGCACATGAGAGACATAATTCTTACAAAGGGGCTCAGCAGTTTAGGATAACTTGCAGACCATCAGTACAATGTGGTACTTCAGGCCTGTAAACCACATTTTGTTTTTTAGCTGAGAAAAGCAAGTATGCATCCAAAATATAATTAAGAATTTTCTGGGAAAAAACAAATAATGCCAGATTATTCTTAATCTATAGAATGACAATGTTTCATAGAGCTTAGTTACCTTAACTATCACACAATTTGTTTTCATAATATTTAGATCTTCCTACTCAGCAAAATAAAATCTGTATGCTTTGTTTTAATTTCTATAACTTACAATTTCTAATATAAGCAAAAAAGAACTTATTGAACAAAATCTTTCAACCACACTACAAAGGAAATATTTCAATAATTTTGTATTAGCAATTTCATTATTAACTCTATTACTCATAAAAAAATCAATAAACTGAGGTTCTTCTGGCATGTACAGGTTATAAAAATGTTGAACTTTGCTATTTAAACAACTCCAGTTTAAATGCCATTCTGAGGAAAAGATTGATAGTATGATATTTATAATACATTTTGCACACTATGAACACTCCTGGAGAAACAAGATGAGTGCCTGTGGATGGCAGATCCTGACACCCAAGTGCCAGATAATAAGGTGCTTTGTGTTTGTTATTTTTTAATACATTGGAATGCTTTATTTTTAACTCTGCTCCTTTCACACTGCTTGCACCTTGTTATGCAAGTATTCCTTGTGATTTCTGGTGACAAAACCACATCTATTAAAAGAGAAGTCGATCAATGCTTTTTCTTAGATTATGCTTCATATTCCTTTACGTCTTCTGGATGTTATTCTGTACCACTAATATTGAGACAGATGGTAGAAAAATAATAATTTATAAGATGCAAGACTGAGCACATCCCTTAATTTCAAGAAAACCACTAACAAGGATATGAATTGGTATGTTTTGGAGTTTGAAAGTCTAATTACTGATGTATAAGAGAAATGAGGACGATAATTAAACACATCAGAAATACATAAGCATGTGCTTTCCCTCGAGCAGTGCCATTGTGGAACAGCCTCTGGCACGTGGCAGTTGGGCCACAAAGCTGCCCAAAATTGCCTGAAACTGCAGCAATGTGCAAGGATGTGCTGCTCACATCCGAGGGACCGTTTGGGTGCTGTTATTCTGGATGTTCACTGCACATGCACCCAGAAATGATGGGTTTAATGATGTCCTTGCTCTGGCAATTTGTACCTGGGGTCAGGGGGTTAACTTTGAAATTGGGCAGAGTGGAAGGAGGGCAATGAAACAGAGGAGTCACCTCGGAGCTCTCTAAGGGATATATTTGGAGAGAAAAGTCAATCAAAAACACAGAAGGAGCTTTAGCTGGCAGCTGAGACAGTGGCAGAGAGACTTATCCAGAAATGCCAAAAGAAACTGTTTCAGAGAAAGACTTATTTTAACACATGAGAGTTACTCTGGTGGGAACAAAAGACTCACTCTCCAGGTATGTATTTGACAGATGCTGCTAAAAATACTTTCATGAAAAAGGATGAGGAAAAATCCAGGTTTTATTGTAGTAAAACCACAGTGACACAGAAGTACTTTCATTAAGGAAAAAAAAAAAGTGCTCATAATTTGTTTTTATTATTTGGGATATCTAAGAGTGCTTGCATGCAATTGTTTTCCTCAGGTATTGCGAAATAGTTTAGAAATACTTGTTTTTTAATGGTAAAGAGGTGATGAAATATAAAATAACCAATAGTATACAAAGGCCTGCAAGCCAGTGATTGGAGTGATTATACCAGGCCATTTCCTTTAAAATAAACAACACAGTGCCTGCACTTTCGAGGCAGCACAAGGAAGTCATAAGCAAGATTTAACTTGAAGGAAAGAACAAAAGAAATGGACATTTAAACATGATCACTCTTGTTATATGTATCCCATGTGGAACAGACTAAACGTAGCTGAGGATAAATATTGTTAGAGAGAATCAACAGAACAGTTCATCACTTAAGTGCATGTATAATGCTTCAATTAAAAAAGAAAACCTGTTTACTATGAACTCACTAGAATCAGGACCAAATTCAGAGCTCAGCTTGCCAGATGGACATTGAATATTTGGGGGAGAGGGGAGGCTGATTACTGATAATCAGCCTATTACAAGCCAAATCAGGCATTTGGATTTCTGCAGGAATATGAGCTCATGCCAGTAAGGTTCTTAACCCAAAGGCAAGCCCTGCCATGGCCCAGGCAACCCCAGGACTGCTCTGCTGCATAAGCCCTACAAGAGGGATGGAATATCCCCTTTATCCAGGAAAGATGCACCATTTCTCCCGTCAGCAGAATTACTGCATCCAAAGGCAGTGTGGAATGTTTGATTCGGGGTTTATTCCGTTAGGAAACAGAATCTGGCACCAGAAAAATAGAAGAGCAATGGAAACTTCGCGTGGGAAAAACTTCAGGTCTCTTTATGGCAAAGACGTGCTTGGTAGTTTTTGACAGTAAAAACTGCATTGGCAGCCTATCAAAATGTTTGCATGTGTGAAAATGCTCCTATCACACAATTCTGTTCTCACTTGAACAATCTAAGGAAACCTTAAGAATTCAATGCTGAAAACAGGTACTGCTGTGAGGGTGTTATTTGGGATGCAGGAGAAGATCCATGTATGGGCACTGGATTTTAGGTAACTCTCTGTGAAAACCACTCACCTGAAAAAAAGGCTGTCAACAAATTCTAATTCCATTTCCAGAGGTCTCATTTCAGTTTTCTGATGCCATGACAGTACAAAAATCCTCATCGGTTTCTACATTCCTGTCAGTTTTTTGTCATTTACTGTGAGCCTAAAGTTTTTTTGGAAGGGTTAATTCCAGTCAGTCTACAACACATTGCTAGAGTGTATCAACACTTGTCTAAACATCAGATATTTTCATCTGAAATTTCAGGTTTTTCTGGTTCGAAGTTTCTCAGACACACCACATAAAACATGGGTTTTCATTTTCTTTCCCCCACTTCTGCTCCTGTGCAGAAAACCCAGCACAAAGGCATGTGAAAAGTGCCCAGAGATTCAGTCAGGAGTTTGTGCAGTCAGGGACTTGTTGTGTCACAGAGTCACGGGTTTAGTCACAGGACTAACACAGAAAACATGACATGATTTTCTTGTAGCATTAACTTCTTATATTTTTGTTATATAACTCCATTATTTCTCTCGAGAGGGGATAAAGGTTTTTGCACCTGGCAATCCAAGTGATCAGTGTGCCTTGATTACAGCTTGAGAGAGGAGGATTGCCTCGCTTTGGATTATCACTCACTGCCCATGAACCCAAGGTACAAAAACCTACAAACCCCACCCAGTAACAGACAGCTGAGCTCAGAAAAGGACAGAAAAAAGGATGAGGAGGTATGGAAAATAAAGATCGTTAGGAGATCACCTACAGACATTCAGTGAGATGCATGATGGCATTTAAATTTACATTTTTTACATTATTTACATCAGAAAGGCACCACAACCTCTACAGTTTCGGGTATCTTGTCTACAGAAGGGATTATAAATGTGGGAATTCAACAAACCAAGCAAATAAAGAACACCAGGGCACTGTTTCAAGGCACAGATTCTGCTGTGAGCAGAGCATAACTCCTATATACGTAATAAAATCTTCTGAGAAGTGTTTTGGGGTGGTTTTGTGTGGTTCCTGATGAAGATACCTGTTGTGTCACTTAGTTAAACACATTTCTCAATAACAACGTGGCCAATCACAATATTTGCAATGCATGTCAGCAGCAGAGTTAATTACTGACTGTCATGGGAACTTGCCTTAGGGCGATCTGGAAGGTTTGAACAACAGAATCAGCCTGTGTGCAACAAACGAAATTGATTAATGGTTAGGCTTATGATCCACACAGGAAGAGAACATTCCAAATCGCAGGCATCTTGTGTATTCTGTAGCAGGATGGGAAGAAAGAGGACACAGCAGCTTTTTCTCCTGGCATGCCAAACTGCTCTGTTTGCACACCTATGTCACCACACTCAGTGTCACCATTACATGGTGGCCAAATGCCACACAGTTATCCAAAGCACGAGAGAACCCAAAAGGACAATATCATTTCTTGAGGAGAGGTACTCTTATTTATCTCTGCCCTTGAGAGAGCTTTGAAGAAAGACAAAGTACGAAAAATGATTTAAATAAAGAAATGTGCTAATTGTAGCAAGTAAAAATTGGGTTTCTACAGCAGGCTTCCTGAGAAAATGCAGTCCCGATACGCTGTCCGCAGGAGCATGGCATTTCTTCAGCAGCCACCACGTTTCTGCTGCCTTGAAGAATTAATTTGGCAAGGCCAAGACTCTGAGAGGAAAATGAGGCTGAGGACACAGTCAGGAAGATGTCAAGGATTTTGGCCACCAGTGTGAGGGAATGTTTTTCTGTTCCAAGCTTTATTGTGTTGAGCATTGATCTGATCTCCAGAAAGGAGAGGAGGGTTTGTTACAGGCATTTCCTCACAGTCCCAGATCACACCAACTTGGTTATGGACAGCCCAGACACTCAGTAACACAAAAAAAAAGGAGGAATTTAACTTGTGAATTCAGGTTTTTTAGGCATACTGGTGTTTTTCAACAGGAATAGTCACTCATGCTTATCTGGCAGATATATTCAAGACAAAGTGATGGTCAAGTTCATTGTTTAAGTGGCATAACTAAATAAAGACTTGCTGAAGACCTATGATGTTTAAAGGACATAAAAACTCACCTCAACCAGATTATACCCTGATTTTGGCTCTGACAGGAGTATTTGCTTCCTGTGGGAGATCATGTTCTAACATCAACCATGCGCTGCACCCCTGACTGAGCAATCTTGATAGACAAGGATAGCATGCATAGTTGGAATTTTATTATTGGATACTGAAGGATTAAATCAGAAAAGTCTCTTCAAGCAGATTTTTAATTTCAAGAGATTTCAGGTGGTTGTTTTAAGCAGATTTTCACATTTAACTGATTCAAACACATTAAAAACTGCATAAAATGGAGTGGCAATGCTGTAACAAAACTGGACTTATTTTTCTCAGCCTTGTTACATAGAAAATTTCCTCACTCTCACTCAGCTCAGGACTCATTTTGCCATTGTCTGTGAGTAGGAGCAGGAGTGGGTCTTAAATAGGTAACAGATTGGAAGGACAAGGGTAATTAGCGACGTGAGCTCAGTATTTAAACATGAAGAGAAATGCTAAGATCTTTTTTACTTTGTCATGCTGTGCCAAGCAAACCACCTCACATTTAGGATGCTTAATTCAATTTGTGTTACACTGCTGATGATTATGAAATGCATTTTGAAGAGGTTTGTTTTATCTTCTCCAGAAAACACGCAGAGACTCATTTACTACAAGAAAATAGAGATACAAGTAGAGACACACTTTGTGAATGCTAGAAGAGAAAAACATATCTAAAGAAAAGGAAAATATAGGATATATTTAAGCAGGTTTGAGAATTTAGGTGCAGTGTGATTTAGCAAAACAGTGCCATCATGCTTCTGGGTTGGAACAGATAGAATAAAAAAGGCAAACAGCATTTTCTCTTGGATTGACATTTCATGTACTGCTTTTACACTCCTGCACATACAGCTCACACATACATCTTCCTACTAGTAATGGACTAAACAGGGCTTTACTTTCTTACAATTTCAAATAAGAGACTGAATTTAACTAGAATTCCTGGCAGGGTGTGCTTTATTAAAAAAAGCCAAGATAGAACAACTTTGCTGAATATTCAAGTAAGTACAAACACATCGAGCACTATTTATAGAATTCTTGGGATCAGTCCTAGCTCTTTCTCTCACCTGACCTTCAAACAGATCTGTGTGCCAAAGAAAAGGATCAGTATAAATTTATTGCTCAACAATATTAAATGGGTCTCTTTTTTCCGTCACACGTGAATGTCCCCCTTCTACAGCCCTGCAAAATGACATTTTGCCCTTCCAAAGCACAATGACTCAAAGTGCCCTTCTGGGCTTTGCTGACCTAAGGAATTTCTCTTTCTAGCAAACGTTCCTCCCCAAAATATTTTGGAACCTTTATATACACAACAAACTGGTGGAAAAGGTGCTTTCTTTGGGAGATTTGGTGGATACTTAATTTTATGTTCCCATCCATAAATAGTCAATGCAGGAATCAACATTTATTTATCAACATAGTTTCAGATTTTCATCCTATACCATATCTCTGGAATTTCAAATTAATAGGAATAATACAGGCAGTAAATCCATCCTTTCATTTTATTTAAGCCAGTGAGCTGTTTCCTGGATCTAAATTCCATATTCATTTTACTTTCTTCTTATCTACTTTAAAGTTATTGGAAATAGCTTAAGAGATATAATGAAGGTACCATTCAGCAGATTATTTAAATTTTAATTGCCCAAAGGACACACTGGTAAAGTAATTGGAAGTCAACAAAACAATTCAAAACAAAGTTGTCGAGATAGACATTTTATATTTTTTCTACTTACCTTCATTTTTCTTGATGGTGAAATTTGGATTGTTGACCATTTCAGGAAGAAGGCTGTACAGGAAATAATGCCCATTTTTAGGATCGTCCTTGTCAACAGCACTGACAATCTGAATTACCTGCAACAGAAATGGGCTCATTAAGTTTTCACACTCCTGATAAACAGACAGTGCTGAAAAAAAAATTGTATTTATTGGACATATTTCATTTCTCTCCATGCCAGATTAAAAAAGCCTAATTTATAACTTTGCAAGGCTTTTATAGATCTTAGACTGAAAACCTTGGGGAAAAGGAACTGCATCTGCCCCTTAAAAAATGTTTCCAGAAGGAGGAGGTAGCGAATAATGAGAGGCAGGTAAGAGAGGCCAGCAGAAACTGCTGCTGATTTAGACAAGTAATAAATTATTATTCAACAAAAAAGGAAAAATTTCGCTTCAGAAACACTCATATTGCCTATGGCAGTCTTTCATTTATATAACCACATGACATTCTCACTGGACCTGGATAGATAACAAATCTTTAATCCTTGCTCCCTCCCACACATTTCATTTCATTTCATTGAATAATTATTATTTTTTAAATTAATTTGGGTGTGAAATTTTAGATGAGAAAAAATCTAAATTGAAAAAAAAAAATTGAAGTCTGTATTTTTTTTCTCTCTTAATTCTAGTAAAACCTCGGTTATTCCTGCACTAGGAACATACGATTGTTTGTTTTTTAATAACATCATTATTAACTAATGATTCCTAGAATCATGCAGGATAATTAGGTGAGAAGAGTGTTTTGGATAGTTTGGACAACTTTGAATAATTAAATAACTTTGTATGAAGAACCTCATATGGTTTATATGACCAACTGCAGTGTCTGAAGTGGATTTAGCTCCATTTACAATTTTTACCTTCTACATTACTCAGGTGCTGCAGCTGATCATCTTCAAATCATACAGAGCTGCACAGGACTATGAAAGGAAGAAACACTATTTTAAAATAACCAGGAGGTTTGGGTTTTGGGGTTTTTTTGTTTGATTGTTTGTGTTTCTTTGTGATTTTTTTGTTTTGTTTTGTTGGGATTTTTTAAATATTTGGTCCACTTGCTTTTGATTCCAAAGTTTTTCCAGAGAAATAGAAATAAAACCAGCCATGGATCCAGATCCCACCCTCAGACCTGACTTTCAGTGCTAGTTAGCTCGTGCTAGATGAGGTTTATAAGAAATTTAATTACAATTATTGACCATTCCCACATCCATTGAATCCAATAACGTTTGTCTTATGTATTTATTTGCAATGCCTAAAGCAATGTACCAATAATTTCTCGGACAATTAAATTCAAATAGGAATCACTGCAAATTTTAGTTTTAAAGTGTAGAGTGAAAAATGGAAGCGGGTTTGATGCTGTCCAAATCAAGGGACTTTTATTTTTAAATTTTCATGTTTCCCTAAGAAAATGCCAATAACTATTTTATTCTGGTTTAACCACAAGGACTATCAAGCTGTATGTGTTACGTATATGACAATAGTCAAAATCATATTTACGTTCTTCAAGAGTAAAAGAAAGAACAAAATCTTACTAGATAACCACAGGGATCAACCCCAAAACATAAAGATTTGATATTATGTATGTAAAAAATGTTTCAACAAGTACTGATATTTGTAGGACAACCCAACTTAGGAAGGAATTTTAGACAGTGCCTTGCCCAATCATATTCTGGACAGGTCAGATTTATCATTATTATTATCAAAAATCTACTGAAAAAAAATCAGATTGCTTAAATACCACATAAATAGATTTTGTTTTGTGATAACTGCATCTACCAAGGTGCAAACCTTGATAGGATTTCAAACAAATGTATTAGAAAAGATGAACAAAAAGAAGGCCTAACCCAGCTTTTGCTTCAAGAAGTATATCTCAAATTTAATAGCTAAATAATGGGTCCTAAAGTGAGAAAAATATAGAGTGGAAAAATATCTAAGCAGCTCCTGTCTGTCCCAATGCAGAGACGGAGCCATTTGCAGATGGGAAATATTTTCAGCTTTCTCTTTGCAGAGGTGAAAGGCACTAAAGCACCCACGTGTGATGTGCCCAGGGCTGGAGCAGGTACCGGTAATTCATCATCACAGGGAAGTGCAATTTGGGCTGGGATCCTGAACAAGACAGATATATTTAGACAGATATACTTTATGGCTGTTCAATTTTTCAAACATGGATAGAATGGGAAAGCAATAGGGAAAAAGGACAATGGCCCAGAGAAATCTGGAAGGGCAAGTGCACAAAGCAGGTGCAGTTTATCACGTTGTTGTACTATTTTATCTGTGCTGCTACATAACTGTTAAATCTTTCCAGTGTTTTGTAAGGGAGTTGCCTGCAAAAGTTCACTTCACTGTCTCCAGGTTTTCAATTAATACACCTGAAAGTCAATAGCCAAGAGTAGCAGTAATAGGGATTTTCATCTCACTGAAATTCTATGAAATAAATTTAGAATATCATCCAGATTGGAAATTTTCAAGAAATAAAAACCAGCTCTGAGTCGCTCCTTTGGACACTCTCCAGCAGCTTTTGATCTTTCTTATACCCTTACTCTCCTATAGAATTCTCTCTCATATTTCAGTTCTTTCCATCCATTCCCTTCATTGTTTACAAAATCCTTCTTTCTCTGAAAATGCACCAAAAATTATATGCAAGAGACAGGCTCAGTGCAATACTACATTTGTTGTGTTACACACACACATCATGGAATTAAGAGTTAGAGTTCCCATAGCAACCTTATTTCTTTGTGCGTTTGCATTAAAATAAGCTCTTAAAATAAAAAAAAAAAAAAACACACCAAAAAATGTAATATATATGCAGTGGTAGAAAACTGTGGTATCTTTTACTCCATAGGGGTGAGAAAAGTCCTGTAATTCTCATTTCCAAGTTTTTATTAGTGTGCTGGTAGGCATATTTTACTGCTCCGTGTTGACTGGTCACACAATGGAACACTACTGAAGTAATTCTCCAACTTGTTGTTGTGGCTCACAGCATGGTTGAGAATCACAAAATCACAGAGTTACAAAATAATTAGGGCTGGAAAAGCCCTCCAAGGCCATGGAGTCCAAGCTGTGCCCAATCCCTACCTTGTCCCCAGCCCAGTGCTCTGAGTGCCACCTCCAGCCCCTCCTCGGACACCTCCAGGGATGGGCACTCCAAACCNTACAGACGTCTTTTCTTTCCTGGTAATAACATGCACCCCAAAGGTGTTCCATTATAGAGAAATTGGCCAATACTTGTCACAATGAAAACAAGCAACGTTTTTTTTTCCACAGTGTATCTAGTGAAAGTTAAGAACCCTTTGGCTGTTCAGTCTTGAAATCTCTAAAATTCTTACATGTAAAATTCCAACTTTGATGTTGTATTAATACTTCATGCATGCACTTGATTCTGTTCATACATTTAGCAGAAACTTAGCAAATCAGCGTATTTTGTTTAGCAGACAGCTCTGGATCGTAATGAATAGTTAAATGGTCCCCTAGGACAACTTGGCTTTCTAATTTGTAGGTTTGTATTGCAGTTCTACAAAGCCACATGTGCCTGAAATAATATACACAAGGATAAATAGAAAAACAAAGTTATTATCAATGTATCATAATTATCCACGTGCAATTTTAGTACGTGGCACTGTTTAAAAGACTTTTCCTGTGATGCAACTTGCTAACCTCACTTAGAATGGTTCCTTATCACTAGTAAACACTTTCATAATTTTAATAAAACTGATCTTCCAACTCTGGAAAAGCTTTTGCACTTCCATTGCTGTTCGTGGTTATTTCTGCATTATTTTGCAGACTCACAATACCGTAAGAGTAGACTCACCACAGAGCAATTTTAACTTTGCCTTTTCAGCTAGAGCCATCCCTTTACTGCCAGAACCTGCACTTCACTCTTCAGGCAGACAAAGATCTACCTCAAGATTTCTCCCATTAGAAAGAAAAACAATTCTAGTAGGAGAAGTGAATAAAATAGAGACAAATTTCAGGAGTCTGGAGGAACACTGTACGCAGTTTTATATTGCTCCAGTTTAAAGCTGGCTTCAGCTCTCATATATCGCTGTCTGCACTACTCAAGTGGAAATTTTGTAGCTTTGTTTCCAGCAAACAGCACTTCCCGGGAAAAGTCTGAGTGTGGACTGGGGAATAGTGAGTGAGGCACTTTTCTTACTCAACATTACAGAAGTTCTGTTCTAGGAGTACAGGAAAATAATTTTGCTGTGCTGGAGAACAACCAACAGCACAGCTATAACCAGCAAACCATGAATGCTCTGGCTTTAGTAATTGGAATTATGCAAAAAACCAAAAAAAGGATAATAAGAAAAGGCAAGAGCTGATTTGTGGCTAACTTAAGAGGTACTGTAACAGTACATCCAAATTTTTTGGTTTTGTTTTTTTTTTTTCTCCTAAAACTGACAAAAAACATTTCTGGCAACTTTCTGTTGTGTGTAAAAATGTGCAAGGCGCACACAAACACATACACAGACAAATATATTTCCTCCCCCTTCCCTTTCCTCTCCTATCAGCTGTGGTACCTCCACTCTTAGAGGTAGGTGAAGGCAAGGGAAATGCATCTGGCAGCGTTGTACATCAACAGTTTTTAATCCATTGTGTCACCTCCCCAGCAGCTGTACTCGCTACTGCAATTGTATCAGAACCCAAAAGAGAACACTTAGAAAGTGAGCTGCGATAGATGGTGAAATGTATTTAGTGGCTGCACATAAGGTTTTACAAACAGTTCAAGTGTAATCTCCCGTATGGTAAATCAAATTTGATTTATACTTAGATTTAAATTGAACTGCAAATGTCAATAGACTGGAATACCTTAAGACAACTGCACCTTTCCTACACATTTGAGCTTTGGACAACCATCCAAATTGGGCTTTTGCTACTGTATAAGGAATAAGATCTTTCTCATATCAGCTATTTCATAGCTGAGATATATGTAGTTCCTTGAATTCGACATCCTGACTGATTAATATGATTTCTTCCAAAACTTGAATATAGAAATAAGCATAAGAAAATACAACAAGGCAGCGGAGTTACTAAAATCTTTACAGGAGCTGGTAATTTTTGAATGACAGCTTCAATTCAGAACCTAACCTTGGTGATTATTCTGGACTGGTTACTGTTCCAGTAGTTTTATTTGTTTAAACACAGAATAAATTGCAGGATCAGTGCCACCTCATCCATGCTGGCAGCCAAATATTTAATAACCATCTGTAAAGTTCACAGGAGGATTCATGCTCAAGAGTGACATCTGCCATCAGATCAAGAGTGTAAGAGGTAATGGTAAGATAAAGAATATCATGCTTTAATGAAAGTTTTCTGTAAGTGCTTAAACAAAAGCCTCTTTTGCCTGCTGACTCTCAATCATCTCATTTATTGTTTTATTCCAAAAATGAAATGTGAACATTTTTCACCATCTCTTAAACCACCTGAAATTCGATAGGAATACCTAGGTAAATACAGTCAGAAAACACTGTACAACAGAATTTTCTGATTTTAGGGAAGCTCACTGAGTCCTGGATAAAGGCATAGTCATTAGGATTTAATCTATCCTGGAAAATGTAACTACTCAGCATCTGAAATCCACCCTGAGCTAAACAGAAATCCACTCTGAGCTCAAAGAATTGAAATGCCAACAGTAACATGACTGGCTGCCCATAAGGGCACATCTCCTCTTCAGTGGATAAAGAGAATTCTCATTCCTTAAATGACACATTTTTGACAGCGTTTTGCTAAACAAAAAGGGGTGCTAGAAGTCAAATCATCCTCTCTAACAATGCAATCCTGGCAGAGGTGGCTTGTCACACAGTACTGTATAGGTTGTCATTTAATACTACTGAAAAGAAAATAACTTCTAACTCTATTGTCAGGTAAGCTTCTTTGGAGAACAGTGAATTTAATGTCTAACACCCACATGAGACACAGGAATAGTTGGATTAACAAGCTGTGTCATGCTGTCAGCTGCTGTTTATTTAAATAAAATGTCACAATCTAGAAATAAATTGCAAAGTTTAAAAACATTGAATTGCTGTAACACCCAGTGTTTCTCTTGCTGGACAAAAGTTACATCTCATTCACACTGCATTACTTTCCAAATGTCTGTGCATATTCTTGAATCTTTACCTTGTCATTTAGGTGGCATATGAGATATTCTTCCCTATTTCTGTACAT
Organism: Ifrita kowaldi; assembly: GCA_013398055.1. Lineage (NCBI taxonomy): Eukaryota > Metazoa > Chordata > Aves > Passeriformes > Cinclosomatidae > Ifrita > Ifrita kowaldi. The sequence continues at coordinate 719,762 of VZRS01007370.1, forward strand.
TTGTCCTTCGAAGTGAATACCCTTAAACAAGTCTGCTTCATTTTCTTTGAAACAGACTAAACTGTTTAAAAAACAGTTTAAATTCTGCTTCTGACATGTTACTGTTTACCTCACCTTGGGTAGTGCTGTATGAGTTCCTACACCGAGCTTTTTTTCATTAAATCGAGTCAGAAATAACCTTTTTTTTTTTAAATTTAATGAAAACTTGAACTTCCCTTCTCCAACACCCTCTTTAGATACTTTAAAGACAATTACAATTTCACTTTCCATCAAGTTCTGGTTTGCTGTCTTATTTTTTTCCCAACTGTCATAGAAAAGTAAGAACTGAATAGAGATTATAAAAGAGATAGGGTCAAGGGGAAATGGGTTTATTGTTTTAACTGCTTCTTCTAAATTATGCCTGGGAGCAGCTGCAATGGAGGTCAATAACTGAACTGGAATCCAGGTTGGATTATACTCTCACCTATTAACACACGTGAACTTATGAAGTGCTGAGCTCCACCACACAGAGTGTGACGTTGGGAGCTTAAAGACACTCAGGATTTTTTATGATATTGCCCCAAAGTACTCACCTTCAATTTGAAACGATGCTTTAAGGCAAAAAAGTTTGTTTATATATAAAGAGAAATCCCACAGAAAATGAGCATGATTTTATCTTAGGTTAATGCTAAGAGCTGTTAGCATGAACACTTGGGCACAAATTTTGGGAATAAAGATGCCAAAAGGTGACAGGGAGAAACTCCAGCCCAGTCTCACACACCACATAAAACCTGGGATACTCACTTGTCCAGGCTTCCCATTCTCACACAGAAAGGCCTCGTGCTCTGATGCAAACTCAGGGGCGTTGTCGTTCACATCAAGAACTTTGATAGCAACAGGCACCCGGGACACCTGGCTGTGATTCCCTAAGGAAAGAAATCAAAGTACCAAAGGTAAGAATATTTAATTGGGAATTAAATCCACCAGTGCTTGCACAGTCACCATGCTCTTCCTGTCTCCTGCCCTTCTTTAAGTGGGCTGCCTCATCTGTAATGGATCGTGGAGTTGGAGCGTGAGATAAAGAAGGATGGCCAGGGCTTTGTGGTTGAAAAGAATAAATAGATCCCTGTTGCAAACAGCATTTGCTGGAGATTAGCTCAATGAAGACCTTTCTTGGTCTAAATTGGTAAGATTTTTCTTTGATGAAGTTTGTATTGTTTTATTGATAAAGTCCATTATATGTGGAAAAGGGAAGGCTGCAAACAGCAGAGATTTATTTCTTTGTTTATCTTTGGCAGAGAACAGCACATTTTACTCCATTAATTGTTCTGACTGCACATCTATTACTTCTTCATTGCAAACACGGTTAAAGTGCTGACCCACATTGGGAAAAAAGATGGATGGGAGACTGACAGGGGCAAAACTAGACAGTAATTTGGACTATTAAAGCACTTTGATCATCTACCACTGACCAAAACCATGACCTGTGAACTTCTTTGTTCGCTGAAGTAATGACTCATTATTTATAATATAGAGCTATTTTGCATAAAATTGCTTATCACTGTGAAGAGTAGAATGAGCTGTAAGGCAAGAAAAGCTAAACCAACAGTTTGAATCTACTTTGAATAGCTTTCAGAGACAGCTGCCTGTGTCTTTCCCTCAATTCAGCATAGTTAATTTGCTTAGAGACTACTTATAAGTATTTTAGATTATTTTTCCCCAAAGAGCAAGCCTGTGAATTCAGTTCAAACTGAGGTCACCAGATGATTTGAAGAGTTTGATAAGCTGTTCCACAGCTCATGCACACCTCCACAGGTAGCTCAATCCTAGTTTCAAAGTCCATCTCTCAGTGAATATCATTTTCCAACCATGGAATTCAACATTGTATCATCAGCAATGGCAATACTCAATATTCAGTGCACTTCTCAGTACAAATGACTATGAAGTACAGGAAAATCTGGCTCCACCAGTGCACAGGGAGCAACTGGTGGCAGCCCTACAAGTGACAGAGATGAATGAAGGCAGAATCACCATGTACACTGTGGCTTTTGTGGTTCCCACCAAGGTTAATTGTGTTGTGACCTAATCAAACCCTCCATCTCGCAGCGCTGTTTTCTCCTTGTTTGCTAAACACAACCATAATTTGGGAGGCTCCACCCATAAATCTAAATGTGCAAATTTGAATTGCTCTACTGACATTGAAATGGTATAAAAATAACAATTTTAAAACTTTATATTTCTGAGATTGTCTGAAATATTAAATTTCCTCCTGTTTAGGATATGGAAGATCGCCACACATCACAATTTAAATGTTTTCCATCTTAAAGAGTCAAAAATTTTAATACGAAAAGAAACATATTACAGAAGAAAAAGAAACACCCACCAGAATATTGTATGAGCAATATTTGTGTCCATTTTGCATCTTATGATCTTACTAACAGGTGGGTGAACATTTATGCCATGAAATAATAATGTGTTTGAAACCAAATAAAACTTAATATGCAAATCTTGAATGCCAAACATTTTAAACATTTTTTTTTAATCTTCACTTGATAAAAATACAGACAGTGAATCTCCAGCTTATCAGAATTCTCAGCACTAGTGTCATATTTAAACACTAAAGATTTACTTTTATCTAAATTAATGAAATGATGGCAGTTCAAATTTTAAAGACATTACAGAGAAATGTTATTAATTAGATAAGCTTCTAAAGAAATTATTCATGTCCCTTGTGACTGCCCCCAAAATGTTTGTCTTTCATCAGAAATACAAACATTAAATTTAAAGATATTATAATTAGAAACTTGATGAGAATTCATTTAAAAAATTAATTTACTAAACACAAGAGAGACCCAGCTAGTTTGGAAATCTCCAGACAAGGGGATATCCACTGCCTTTCACGACAGTTCCTGTGACTGTGGTGAAATTTGTTGTTGAGAAAGAGAGAGAGAGAGATGGAGAGGGAAATGTATCTACAGCTTGTACTGCCCACCACCCTGAACACACTGCATTATTTTGTCATCCCAAACGTCCCAGTGAAATTCCGCTTTGTGCCACGTGTTTTCCTTCACCATGAGCACACCTAGTCAAACACATTAATGAGTCCTCACTAAGCAAACCCAGGTTGAAAACGCTGTCAGGATGAAATAGTTCCATCTGTTCATTTCCATACGTTTCATGTCTGCAGATTCTCAGTGGTAAAACATGTACAGAGGATGTCCAAGTTTAAAACCAGCTCTGCTGGCAATGCCCCAAATCGTTGAATGTGAAGTAGGAAGGGATTGAAGTGGATTCAGACTGATCCCAAACTGTGATGACTGCATGGTCAGTGCCCTTCAGGCTGTTGGGTGTCTCACTGATTGGCATTCAACATTCAGAACTTCTCCTCCTTTGTATGAATGGACAGTAAGTTCTTTCTAAACTAGGCACAAAACTGAGTTTAATTACTGCATGGGCTTTTGTTTGGTTTGGGTTTTTTCCCCAATAAACCTCTCAGTCAGTAGATTTAAGGGAGACTGAGCCTTCTTGCTTGTACCAGGTAGACAGCAAGACTGATTGCTTAACCTCCAATCAGTTATTTTATGCAAAATCATTAAAAAAATGTAAAGTTAGAGACCCTCTAAGGAACTAATCAGAGTTTTAAAAGCTTTATCTCCTGTATTTATTGTGATGCACAGTTTAAAAAGATCTACCTTGAATCTTGCATTACAGAAGTATCATCAGGGCTGTCACTTCAGAAGCATCAGCTATGTTTGAAAATGTAACACTTTGAGGTGCAGGATTAAAAACTATTGAGAAAATTTCCACTAGTCTAGTTAGACAAAAATCTTTTCAAGCTATGTCTGCACAGAAGGACTTAGTTGGTCATCTGGGGACAGCACTCTGTGTCTAGATGAGCACAGACCATTTCTGAACTCCGGCAGTGAGACCCAGATGAGCACAGAACCCACACACACAGAAAGGAGCATCTAGACAGATCCAAGGAAAGGAAGACTCAAAGCAAAAGAAACCTAGTAGAACTTAGTTTGGGTTGATAAATGAACTTCTAAAAATAATGGAAAACCCACCTGAGTTAAGAAATGCATATTGAAAGGTTTACAAGGGCTATAAGCTCCTAAAAAGCTCCTCTGCTTTTCTCCTCGGTTCCCAAGATTCTACTGGCACATTAAATGCTTGAAATACCCAGCTTGCTGAGTAACCCACAGAAACCCACTCAGGGTTTAAAAAGGCTGCAGAGTTTGATACCAAAATGACGAGGCAGATCAGATAACCAAAGTCCGATTCAAACAAACAAACCAACCAACCAACAAACAAACATTATCAAGCAACTTAGTGTCTCCAAACCCTTTGGAGGCTACATCCCCATGTTTTACCACTTGGTATTGGGAGCAACACTTTTCTTCCTTCATGGAAAAAGCCCTACATGTCTGAGATGTGCCTGTATTGTAGGAAATTTGTATTACAAAGCACTGAGTGTTGTCAACACTGTTACTGCACACAGCAAGTCCTACTAGGAGTAACTAGAGCTTACAAATATAATTTTTGGTCCTGTACCATAACTAACAAAATATAATGCAGCTTTTCAACTCCCATAAACACTTAAAGACTTCATAAACTTGCTTAAAACACTTCCCCCCTCTTCCCTTGATTGATACAATGGATTTTGTGATAAAGAGAATTATTGTGGCTGAAAAGGAACTTTATAGTTTATTTAACCCAAAGAAATCCAGTTTAGTCCAGTTTTCCTTTAGGTAGTTCAATCATCCAAAACCCTTCAACATTCTTTTTAAAAAGTCATTAGCTGTCATGAATTTTACCTAAAATTAAGTACCTGAATAGAAAGTAGCTTCCTAGAAGACAACCCATCTTTTATTTTTACTATGATTATTATGATTATTGTTATTGTTACCACCACATGGTTTGGAAATGGCTACTTCATGCTTCTATAATTCAGTGAAATTTCTATGGTAGCAATACTTTAACTTAGAAGTAGAGGAAATCCTAGTTCTAACAAAGAAATCAAAACAAAATCTGAATCACTGACTTAATAAAAACAACAGTGCTTGGTTTACATCCCTTATATTTCAAACTTATTAAGTTGTATTTTAACAGACCCATTTCCCATGACTTTATCAAAGTTTTATCTGATGACTTTATTAAGATAATCCACCTGCAGGACAAGTTTATTTCTCCTGTTAGAGTTTATGTTGTTGTTTTCTTTAGGCAATCCTTTACCTCTAGAATGCCGCAGCTTACAACAATCTTTCTGTCATATAAAACTGACAAATCTGACTTAAAGAATCCTTAGATACACAGATGCTATTGTGAAACCGAGGTTTTATTTATGTTGAAGCTTAACTCTAGAAATCACATAGTGCAGCCAATACTGAGCTCATTTGTCTGCAGCGTTGGGTAATGATCTGATTCAAGAGAGGCTGAGTGCCTGAAACCCACTCCAAAATTGCCAGGAAGACAGCAGAAATTGCCAGCCGGCATTTCTGTTAAAAATACCAGAACACAAGCTATTTCTGAGCTAGGATAAAACTCAAACAACCAAACTAAAAACCCAGACAGAATTGTTCACCGGGAAGATTTAGATTCCCCATTGAAATCATTGTATTTTTAAAGGATGAGAAGTTGTGGATTATCTAAATAGCAATATAAACATATCAGTACACAGCAGGAAGGTTCCTGTATGAGCTGCTAAGACAAGAAACAAACACTGCCTCCTAATTATTATTCCATTTGTATTTCTTTCAGCACATGGAGCACGCCGGAGGAGCACAGATTGTGGCGAGTCTCTGTGTGTACATGTGTGTGGGAGGGGCGCGAAAAGGAAAAGATGTGGAACATATTTCTCAGGTTTGTTCCTTAAGTCATTCTTTGGGAGAAAAATAATAACGGAGTTGAGAAGTTTCATCTCCTTTCAGTAGCTCACTGGGTTTATTTTGTTGTGGGCTCCAGAAGGATGAATGAGGCAAGAGCGAAGCTTTGTCACACTCTATTTCTATTCCCTCACTGAGAGACAGACACAAATTTAACCAAGAAGTGGCTTAATATCATCCACCTCTTCAAAGCTGAATTTGTAGTTAAGAGGTTCCCAAAGTTCAACAACTCCATCTGTAAAGAGGTGACTCAGGAAGGCCACACTCACCTACCTTTAATCAATATATGAGATGTATCACTTGGGACTAAGGGACTGACTTTACTTTCAGGTTGATGACAATATCAAAACAAAACAAAACAAAAAAGAATAAAATTTCTTTGATATGTGCACACACCATGCCAGAAAATGTTAATTAAATACGCCATATTCCTCAGGCCCTGTTCTCACTTACTTTCTTTTTCTGTGGAGTTTTCTTTTATTTGCACATAAGTGCACATAAGTCATTAAAATTATTTCATATAACCCAGAACCAATCAGATTCTGAATCAACTACCTAAAATTTGCAGAAAACGGAGACATGCCTGCAAAAAGACCAAATGAATCTTGTTTTATCAGTGATATTCCACCTAGCTCTGCACTCAGTTTTTTGCTTGCACCGTTTAAGGTTTCAAATGTAAATATACTTTAAATTAAACCAGGGATTTCAACTGGGTACTTTGTTAACTTCAAAGTATCAACACTGATTTATAAAACTTGATAATAAAACCAAATTTAAGAGAGGGAGTCTATTCCTTTCATACAGGTACAATGCATACTGATAGAATCAGTTAGCCCTCATTTTGCTTATCCAAGGTCAGGCCGTAATTTGACATTCAAATGCAACCTCTCTGCTATTTTTCATGCCATGAAGCTGTGCAGTTATTCAGCAGCCTCACAAACAGTTCCTCTGTAATTACCTCTGATACTCTGTGAATTGTAAGATCCATTTGCAAAACCGGGAAAGGTTTGTAATTTTCTGCAGAAGTATCTTATTTTGCTTGGTGTATTTGCATGATATTGTCTTGTCTGAGTGCACAGACAGATCAAAAGGGCTTGGAAAGGAGAGACTAGATCAGAAAAGCAAAACATCCCCTCAAATGTAGTTCACAAGTGTGAAAAGGGCCTCTTCTACCACAACCCTGGTTATAAGGGAAAATCAAAACATCCTGTTCTATTTAGATTTAGCTGAGTGAGATAAGAGAGAAGTTATCCTCTGCTGCAATGAGAATGAGAATGTGGGCCATGGTGAGCGAGCTCTAAGTTTGTCCTGGAGGGAGTAGAGGATGCTGAAAGTAATTCATATCCACCTTGGGCCTGGAGGGGAATGGGAAGCAAAGACAACCCCCACCCTTAATGCCACCCTTCCAAAAACAAAATAACCCATAAACTCAAGGCTTTCTGGCTATTCCAAATCACTCTGAATGCTGGATTGCTTTAATCACAATGTGTATGTTTTGAAAACTCCACCTTGATGTCGCCACTCCCTATTAACCAACAAGTGCTCCAAAAAACAAATCCTAGAAGAGATAGGAGATGCTCCAGGTACTGGGTAACACGAGTGCTCATTACATGGAGCACACATACTGCATACAAGAGTGATTTGGAGGCTGTGGATGTGTTTGCCTGGATGTCACCACAAAGCATGTGACACTGTCTCCCACAGCGTTCTCCTGGAGAAGCTGCAGCCCACAGCTTGGTCAGGTGCATCTTCTCTGGATTACAGACTGGCTGATGGCCCAACCCAGAAATGGGGAATGGTGCCGCATCCAGTTGGGGCCAGGCACTAGGAGTGTCCCCCAGGCTCAGTGTTGGGCCCAGTGCTGTTCAATAGCTTTATGGATGATCTGGATGAGGGGATTGAGGGCACCCGCAGTCAGTTCGCAGATAACACCAAGTTGGGTGGGAGCGTGGATCTGCTGGAGGGCAGGAAGGCTCTGCAGAGGGATCTGGACAGGCTGGATCCATGGGCTGAGGTCAATGGTGTGAGGGACAACAGGGCCAAGTGCCAGGGAGCTGCTGGTGGGAAAGGNGAATTCTGTGAATACATGGGATATGCGCTAGGAGAGAAAAATGGGGATATGAAAGCAGGGGGAGCAAATGGATGGGATGAGGCTTGGAAAGGGTTGGAATGGGCATCCTAATCAGATATTGTAGCATCTTTGCAATATTTGAGTAAGAGCTATGGGTCCTTGTCTCTTGACAGAAGCTCTGGATGCAAACAGCATGTCCTTAGAGGCTGCTCTGCATAGCTAATTTTGACCACAGTGAGCTTTATATTCACAGTAACACATAATCAAGATATATGTGACACATCAATATGAGTAAACAAATACATAATTCAAAATAAAGTATTAGTAGAGCTGCTTGAGAGGGTTGTATTGGAAGCTGCTAAAGTCATGTCAGGTTTATGACAATGAAGCAATTCCAGTTTATTCATGGATTCTAAGTAAATCCTTAAGGGAAAACGATAAAAAAACCCAATACTGCTAACATCCTTCCGCCCACACATCTATCCAGAGACCAAACTGAAACAACTTCTGGCAGAAAACAACCTGTATTTGTGATAAAGCACTGTGTAATTGAGCCTTATTTGTCTCTAACGAGGACACCAGTCAGGAGGAAGTTTGCAGTTATGTCACACTGAGTAAATTAACTGTGTTATGTATTGAAGTGGAGAATCATTATGACTGCAAAAATTAAAAATACAGCTAAAGTTTTAGCACTTGCTAACTACCAGAAATGGCAACCTAGAAATGTTTGAAGTTTTACAGTCAAATTTTTTTTGCAAAAAGTCAATGCACATCAAACAAACATAAAACGAGTGAGCAAATGATACCTCACTTCAAGACTAAGCAATAGAAAAACAACATTTGTGATCTCTGGAAGCATCTGCAAGTAGGAAGCATTGCTCTACAGACCCAGCATTTCAGCAGAAGTCAGAGCCTACTAAAAGATTTTGAACACAGGTTTTCCATTTCCTTGTGGCAAGAACCAGCAAGAAGGAAAAAAGGAAAACAAAGAACCTCAGAATCATCTTTCTGATACTTTCATTATACACTCTAGAGTAATAACAGTGTGATGAATGCCACTGGATCCGTATTTTTGTGGATCACAGCGTCACAAACCTAATTAGGATTCCAGATTTTCTGAGGCAGTGTAATGCCTTAAATCATTGTCAGGAAGTAACAGGTTTTAATTTCTAAATATAACAGTGAGAAAAAAAAATCCAGAAAATAATATGGTATCCTTGAATGACAGAAAAGAATTTGACTTAAAAATAAGGCAGTGAACAGGCAGGAAAAGAAATCGATAAAGAAAAACTTTTAAGACACAACAAATGTACCAGGACGTGACTTGCTGCTTTGTTTCTCAATTCCAGCTGAAACAAAGGAGTTGTGCTGCCATAAAACAGTCAGGAATCTGCCCCACACTTTAGAGCAATTATATTATTAATATGCTAATGCACCATGAATATTAAAATCTTATAAAAATATTGACTTAGATATGCAAGGTCTTATTGTCAATTATAATTAGCTATGAAATTTTCTAATGACTAGCAGCAATAATAATAACAATAAGCAGACTGATTGAGGACAAGTTGTCTGGAATATTTGGGTTTTTTTATTTGAAATGATTTCATGATTGAAGTAAAATAATTTATAGCTCAAATGAAATCCCTCCTTTACTCACAGACAAAACATCAAAATGCTTTAATAAAAATTGTTATTAAAGCAGAATTTATTATAGAAGCATTTAAATGTCATTACTTTTAGAGCTCATATTCCTTTCTGAGACTGATTTTCTTAACAGCGCAATTTAATTACTCTTATGTTTCCTTCTCAGATAAAATATTGCTCAATATCCTGGATATAAATCATGTTCTAGGCATCAAACCTTCTTATTTGCATACCTTCAGCAATAAGCAAAAAAGACCATCCCTAGCACATCAGAATGCACCTTTAAAAATATCATCTCCTTTGTTTTTCAGCCAGGAAAGAGTTCCATTCTTTGCTGCCCTGCACCTTTCCCAGAAGTTCAGAGCATGCTGCCCAGAGTCTTTATTCTAGACAGAAATGTGTGCTTGAAGAAGATTGTCTAAAATTATACTGAGTTACAAACCTCTACTCTGACCTGCTCTCATGCAGAAAAACCAGTGGAGATTTTAGATAGTCCCATTCTGCTCAGGACTGATGAACTCAGCTTCTCAAATGAGGTGAATTCCACACAGTATTTCTAAGATTAATCTTCTTGTCTTTAGAACTTCTAATTCAAATGTTCAAAGTGCAGATGGCCAGTTGGTAGCTGGTCTGGGTAAAGATGCACTTACTTTGCTAATACATGTATATATCTATATCTCATCTATATATCTATATATATATATCTATATGGTCAGCTTAACCAGCCTCCAGATTTCCTCAAAGTAACTACAAAATATTTTGTGCATTAATTAGTCGTGTGCACTTCTGCTCATACTCCTTACTTGAATCCTTCCCAGTTTAGTGCCCCAGGAAACCTTATTTCTTTCTAAAGCACCACCTAATGCCCCAACCTTTTGTGTTTTAAGCTTTGAACAGTGTTCCAACTCCAGTATGTCTCTGTGAAATGAATATTTGCCACTCTAGAATGCGGATGTCTAGCCTGGATTTATAATGCCCAGAAAACAGAAATATAATTTAGACTGTTCCTGCAAATCTCTTTCCTCTTCCTTGCCATAATGATGTTTACTACTTTCTTTGACTTTTTATTTGGTTCTTTTTACTGAATTACTCAGATGCTTTATTCACAGCTGCCTTCCATGCCTTCCTCTGGAATCAGAGGTCTCCAGCTTCTACTCAGCATCCCATACCTGAATTTCAGGGCTTGCTCCTGAACTGCTGAAGCCATTTCATACAGAGATTGTTTCGTAAGCACACTCCCTTCCCATTCATATTTTCTCATAATATGGCCACTCCCATGCTATTATCCATGTGGATCACCTCTCCTACTATTCTGGAGCTGTGTGAAACACTAATGGGATGTTTTGTGCGATGTTTGAATACCCTTTCACAGCTGAGAACTGCAAACCAGCTTGACAGGATGCACCAGCCCTCCACTGCCCAACGGCAGTGACCCATCAGGATCTGAGGAGCTCTGTGTAGCCCTGTAGTTATGTGCAAATGGATAAAAACTACCTTAGTAAATTCTGTGTTTCACTGTAAAAATGATGGATTATATAGCTTGAGTTCCACTAAACCAGAGCAAAAAGGGTCAAGCAGAAAAGGTTAATATTCCTGAGCTTCTCTTGTTTAAAACTCCATAAAGGCTTATTTCCGTCTCTTTCTCAAACTTACTGAAATTTACTCAGCCCCGAGTTAAAGATAATTATATGATGTACCAAAGTAACTCCCTAAAATGTTAAAATTATTGCTAATAATGTCTATAGTTATTTTTACCATAAAAGGCTAAATAAAATTAAATAAATGAAAGCATAATGAAAGCAAAGGTATTCATGGCGTTAAAAAGTACATTGTAGCTGAAGGCTTGTTCTGAAGAAATATGTCTCTCTTCCCTTTTAATTAGTGTCCTTGCGTTTTTTAAGGGAATACACAATATACGTAACTTTAGCAGTGCATGTGCTGGGTGATGATTCAATTACTGTATTTATATTCTCGGTAAACCATATAGAGCTTTTCTGGCTTTATGCCCTTTCCCATTAGGTGACAAAATTGCCTCATACTTCTTCATTTCCAAAGAGTGCCGTTGGTGTGGGTAATTACCTGTGTCAGACAGAGCCCACAGCTTTGTCCTTGAGACTCCTCTGCTCTGGGCCTGGAAAATATTTATTGAGGTCAAATCGCCATTTACATTTCAAGATCTTGTCTAGATTTCCACCTCTTGTTTTGAATAATTATTCATGAGAATTTCTACTGCTTGTGGCAGTTCTGGTGTTTTGCCCAGTCCTTGGGCAGGGGGCTGAGGCTGCCGCAGGAGCGCTGCTTGCTTGGCACATGGGGCTGAGTGCCAAGAGCCCTTTGATCAAGCAGTCAATCACAATGAAAATAATATCTCTGTGACTGCCATGCCTGCAGAATAAGGACAACAGAAATTTCATTAAAACCCTCCATTCAGAGTTTTAAAACTTGGCTAAAAGCACAGCTCCAGGCTACGAGAAATGTTCTCTCCCAGGCGCTGGCTTAGGAATTCCCCAGCGGACTGCTCTGTTGGATGTCTGAGAGTGTGAAGTGCGGGGTGTGAGGATCACAGACTCCCAGAGGGGTTTGGGTTGGAAGGACCTTAAAAATAACCTTGTTCCACCCCCTGCTATGGCAGGGACACCTTCTACTATCCCAGGCTGCTCCAAGCCCTGTCCAACCTGGCCTTGGACACTTCCAGGGGCAGCCACAGCTGCTCTGGGCACCCTGTGCCAGGGCCTCCCCACCCTCCCAGGGAACAATTTTTCCTAATATCCAGCCTAAGAGGGAGAAGAATCCAGTGCTTCAAATGATCAAAACACAGCTTGGAGGAAAATATAAACCTTGAGTAGTCCACTCAGTGCTTCATCGGATGAAGGAAAGCTTGGGGACTTTAAAGGGATCATCATTTAACTGTCTTTAAAGATAATGAGCCAGGCTTTCTGTTATTTATTGATGTGTTTGTCAGAAATCTGAGCCTGCCAAGTGGAATATATTTAGAAGTCTTTACTTGTTGAAATCTATGGTATCATTCAAGGAAGCTCTACTCTGTAATACACATATATTCTGGGGAAAAAAGATTACCTCACTTTTTAAAAAGAGAATTTCAGATAAGCATTGCTAATAATGCAGGCATTGCAGCATATTTTGTTTCCAAAGAATTCACTAGAATCGTGTATCTCAAGCAGATCTCAGCTTCAGTTTAGGAGGGATGGGTATGCAAATATCAGGATATTCATATTTAAATCAGAGGACTGTTGTGCAGTCAAATTCTGTTGCTAATAAATTTCTTTCTAGGCTAAGTTAAACCATCTTCTCTGAGATAAGTCTTTGCTTTGGCTTCAAACTACACCAGTTCTCCATTTATTACTGCTGTTGTTATATCAATGACCAGCAATGATGGAAGCACAGGGCATTTCCTTAGTATTAATGGCTCACATAGTGAGTATGCAGGGAAAGTACCTGCAAGGTGCCTGTTCCAGCCATTAGAAAATTGGAATGGAAATCCATGCAGCTGGAGGCAAAAAGAGGACAGAGTTTAATTATTACATGCCTTATCCATGTCTGGCAATCTGATCGCTTGAACGATCAGTGATTCTGAGCTCCATTCAGAATCTGGAGCAAAAATGGTCTAATAAATAAGTCATGGCTATTTGATTTTCTTTTCCTCTGACTAGCATTGACAACACGTGACGTGGTAAGTGCTGCAAAACCTGTGCAAGAAACTGGGAGAATACTGAGGAGGTTAAGCCCAGCCTGAACCCTGCTCTGCTTCACTGCCCAGCAAAATTGCCAACCAGCTAATGCCAGCAACACAAGCATGTCAATGGGAGCAGGAGTTACAGCTATAATTGTAATCTACACAAGGGAAAAATGTATTTGTGGGTTCAGGAGAATGGGATCGCATCTGACTATTAGGATCCTGACTTCACTAGATTTTACTGAATGGTAGAAAATTCATTTCAAGCAAGTAGCAAAGAACCAAAGATGTGATGAGCCTTTGTACACACAAAAAAGATGCACCAAAAGAGACATCTGTAATTTGATCATTCATTCTTACTGCACTGCAATTCAGGCTGTCAAAAAATCCTTGCACATGCCCCCAGATTCCTTTCCTGTTCAGGATATAGCTCCAGAGAGCTGAAACACATGAGCAGCACTATCAACCCTGACTTACAAAGCAAGACTGTATTCATCCCTCTTCTCTCAAGCATTTAAATTTAAAATAAACCTCCCAACCTTGGCTACAACTTCAAGCTCATGTAAGTCTCAGCTACACCACAAGCTAACGAGAAATCTCATTAGTTCAGTGTTTAGAGTCCAGAGTCAGTGACAATGTTCACCCTTTACATCCACAGAGCACAAAGGTTCATTCTCAGGGAATCATTTTGCCAGTGGACCTGCTTCCTCCAGCCTGTCATCATTTGGATATTCCTGCTCCTTTCCATTCAGCAGGGTAAAGCTGGATGAATGGCAATGTAGAAAGAAAATTTGAGAACCAATTCACAGGTTCAATAGCTTTGAGTCTCACCCTTGCCATGAGTGTATTTTTTCTGCACACCCTAAGCCTGCATTTCAGAGGGATCTTTCAAAGATGTCAAAGTTCTTTCTAATATTATCTTCTCTTAAAAATCCATATGGTGGAATTCATCAGCACAGAGGAGACCAGCGAGGAAAAATGTTGAACAACAAAGAGGCAAAAATTAAATTGATCACCTAAGAAAGAGATGTAAGAAATCACACAATAGGAAAAATGTGCTAAAGATATGGAATATTTAGGAGTAGACAGATTTAAGGGTAGCAGTTGAGAGGACCAAAGCTGCAGAAGGAGTTTAAAGGAAAACTTATAACTAAATCTGAAATACTGAAACCAGTACCTAAATATCACCTGTATCACCTAAACATCACCTGTACCATGTTAATCTCATTCAGTTCATTGTTTCCCACAGATGGCTCTTCGCATGGTCTTTAGTAACCACAAAAAGATTGAAGAATTCACTCTTGTGGGCATACAGGTCTTAAGGGAACTTCCCAGTGTGACCATTGATGGGACTCTCTGTCAGTCACACTCCCACCACCCCACACTGTCACTGCTGGGACCCAGCAGCAGCTCCAGGTCCCCTCTTGACTCCCCACACCCCACTCACAGCCAGAACAGGTTTCCTCACTGGTTCCAGGCCAGGTTTTCTTGGGCAGTCTCAGATCTCTCATTCCATAAAGCCATTTATTCCCAACACAATAACATAGAGCCTGTGCCTCTGAGAGGGACCCCCACAAAGGCTTTTATCCCTGGGCTTTTGGTCCTTCACAGCCCAAGCACAGGGAAGCCTTGGCTCTTCTTCCTGAGCCCTGGGCTCCTGCGCTGGCTCTGGGTGTCCCTCACCCAGCTGTGCCACTGGTCCTCGGGTCATTTGTCATGCAAAGGGTCACAGGTCACATCCTCCTGCCTCTCTGGGCTCCCACCCAGAGCTCAACCTGCAGCTTGCAAACCAAGCTACCTGCACCAGGTGTGTCCCTCAACACAAGCAGAATGCAACATGGTTACTGGGATTTAAACAGGAGGCAAAAGCTCTGTGCATTGGCCATGCAGTTCAGGAGCCAGAAAATAAAGGCAATGCAAAAGTCTGAGCAAATGTCTGAGGGAGAGCCACTCAAGGCACCTGTTCTTTAGTCTGGCAGGCCAGTTTAACTCCCTGAAAACAAAGGCTGCAGAAAACCAGAAACTCCTTCAAAAGAGTCTGTCAGCCGTGGGAAAGGAAAGGAGGGAAACAGCACCATCCGAGCTGTCTCAATTTGCACAAGTCTCTGAATACAATACCATTTGTCACCAATAGCATGAATTTGTTCTGAACAAGCACTGGCCAGACACTTGATTATGAATAAGAACAGAAAATGTCTCTCTTCTAAATAAAAACTCAACCAAATGAAAAACCCTACAAAAATCCCACAGAAATCCCCCAAACTGGTCTTTTGCCTGTCAAGTATACACAGAAAAGTGCTGCTTTCTGCACTGGCTCATGTTTTTCTGTTTCTCCTCCTAGTTTTGCTAGATGTGATAGGGTTGAGCTCATGTTTTCCACCACTCAGATTAAAAATGTTTAAAATTATCCACACACATTTTAAATCTGATCACTTTTTAAAAGACCAGCAAGTCTGAGGATCTTCATCCCCATTTCAAGTGAAAATGAAGAAGCAGTAATGCTCCATTCCTGTCTTGGAAGATTCCTGCCTAAGACAGTGGCTGGGGGATGATGACAGCAGGAAACTGCCAAAAATTACCTCACTGTAGAGCACAAATTTAGCTGCAGGTATCTTACCAGCACAGAGCTCTGAAATAGTGAATTATGGTTTGGAGAAACTTGGTGATTATCTATGAAAGTGTCATTAAATCAGGGCATATTTAGGATCTACCATGCTGGGAATCAAAAAATAAAAATCCAGTATGACGGCTTATGAGGAGTACGCAAATTTAATGGCAATTAAATGGTCTGGTCATTGCCCTGCAGATGGAGGGGAGAACCTTGCACAGGCCCTGGAAGCAGCCAGCCCAGAAAGAGGAAATGTTCCTGCATGAACAATTCCGACATATTTATTTTCCTGGGACAAATCAGCAGTCCATTTATAAGACTGCCAGTGAAGGCATCGTAATGACACACTTTGTATTTCCATTTGCTGCTTGTGTCTGCCTCCAACAGATTTCTGTTATTTTACAACAGAGATTTTGCCTATTACTGTCTTGGAAAAAAAAATCTAAAAATGCCCATTTTCCCCTGTTTGACAGTTCTATAAGCAAATTTAATTTCTGCTTGAGGAGCTTAAAAATAATTTCACTTAAATAAGCAAAGACAGTAGTCTATGAAATTAAGCCCTTGTTTTATGTAAATGTCAAATAATTATATTAGGAATGCAAAAATAAGCCATCAGCAGGAACACAAATGCTTAGAACAAGATTGGCATTATTATTTTCATAGCCAGTCTGATAAGAAGCAATTTTACAATAGCAGTAGATGCTGAGGCTCCCAGGAAGTCTAATGACAAGGCTGATTTCTTACAAAATCCTTGAGTATAATTATGTTTTAAAAAACTGAAAATGCAACGGGCAGACTTCATTCTTGTGTGGCTTAGAAAAGTGCTCTTCTGGCAACTTTGCTGTGACACACATTTGTAAGGGAGATATAAAAATGAACTGGAGGAGTGTCTTGCAAAAGTATTCCTTTTATCTTGTTCCTTTTTGACTTTTTGGAGGAAACAAAATGTAAAGTGACTTCACTTTACATCTGAACATTTTGGATCATAAACTGATAATTCTGCTTTCCATGCTGTTGGGAGACTTCATGATCTGAGAAAATTAGTATGGAAATTTAAAGTGTTTTTCCTTTAAAAACATTAAAATTACTAACTGGTTAGATATTAACCTGGGGAAATATACCAAATGAAACCAGATCTTCCTTTCTTTCCTTGTGTGCTTCCCTGTGGCTTGGCTTTCCTGCAAACAGAAAGTATTTCTGCTAATTTATTAAAGTATGGTTTGGCTGCAGGAAGGAACAGTAAAAGGGCGCTGTTGGCACTACTGGCAATGAAATCCCCGAATTTCTGAGGTGGGTCAGAGGAACACAGAGTACAAGGAGTAGAAGCTGGGAGCTTGGTTTACACCCAGACCTGTGTGTGTCACAGATTCCTAACATGTTTGTTTTTGAAAACAAGTACCACAGGAAAAATATTAGACAACAAAACTGGGCCAAATAAGCATATTTTATCCCCCCAGTTTATTGTGTTCATAGCTACAGCACTATGAAACTGAGCTTCAAATGCTCTGTACCATAACGCTGTATCCTTCAAAAAAGAGATTTGGGGGGCAAGCAAACATCACATCACCCAGTTGTCTCCACACAGGATTGAGCAGCACTGATCACCAGGCTCTGAGGACAGACATTCCTGCAGTGCTGGCTCAGGTGTGTGCACAAAGGGGGTTCTGCCTGTGCACTGAGTGCAGCACAGAGGCATCAGCACAAAGAGTTCCAGGGTTTGTGTTCCAGTTCAGGACATGACACAGGGTGGCAGCCCCACGTTCCCCACCTGCTCCTTTGCTTGTGTCAAATGCATTGTCTAAAATACAGTGCTAATATGAATAATAAATTATACTGTCGTGCGTGATCCTATCAGCAGCTCCAAATTAATTAAGGTTTCTCCTTGATTAAAATCCATGACCCGTATTGCCAGGCAGGGCAGCTCTCCTGACTCAGGTGTGCAGAGCAGCCACCAGGGCTCTGTGGACCTGAACAATGCAGGTTCTTGTCGAGAGCTGGGTGTGACTAAACTCATCCATACGTATCCAACAGCACTACTTTCATGGAACATTACCTCTGTGCTTAATCATTTATGGCTCTGAAACATAATAGCACTCAGAATTAAGAACGTCTGGGTTGAGCCTTCAATTTACTTCTACAACAGCAAAGCTTTAATTTTTTCTGTCTTAATATAGCTAATTATAAGGCTTTGGTTTGGGCATTTTAAACCATTTTTTAATGTTTATCCTGCATACCCTGTACATATGTACTCACCTATCTCTTAAAAATCTCTATCACCATATTCACTGGAAAAAATATGCAGTTGTAAAAACTAAAAGAAAGGGAGCTTGCACAGAAATTAAGCTTCCTTTCAAAAATTCTCTAATTTAAACACCCAACACATTTTATTTTACTGAATTATATGCAGCTTCCCCTGCACAGCCTGTTAAAATCAATTACAAACCCACCAGAAGAGTCAGAGTACACAAACACTTACTGGTTTCAGTGGCTACAATGGTGATGTTGTGCCATGTGCTGGTTTCTCTGTCCAGGGGTGTTGCCAGAGTTATTTTCCCATCTTCTGCGTTGATGTTGAACTGTCTCTCAAGGTCAGTGTGGCGATCAATGGAAAACCTGCAAAACAGACATCCCTGTAATCTACTTAATGAAGTTGGTGTAATCCATACAGTCACAGAGACAATTTAGGGAGCCCTCTGAGAGCTGCAGTTTTATAGCCAAATGCATAGAGAAGCTCAATAGCATAATAATTTAGAATACAAAATGACAAACTGAGGCTAAAAAAACTTAATAATTATTGCCCAAGGAGTAATTAGCTGTATACCCAGTGTGAAGGTCATAAAGTGCCCTCAGGTTCACTGGGTAACATCTCTGAAAATCGGTGCTGATCAAGAGTTAATTACACAATCCATCACATTTATTGGACAGTTTCTATGGTATTTCACTGTAGCTGATGATAATTTCAACAGTAATGTATTAAGCACACAAAAATTGTGGGCTTTGTGGTTATTTTAAAAAAGGGCTGAATAATATTATTTTACCAATAAATTTCAGATTAACGAAGCATGAACGATTCACCAAGCACATTATTTGCTTGTGGTTCAAGCAGCTCCATGGGCAGAGCAGAGTGAATCACCACCTTTTCCCATAAAACACTGCTGATGCTGGAGGCCTGGTTCTTTTATGGGTTGACATCACTGGTTTTTAACAAAACAAGTTCCATCTGACAGGTAGTCAGAGTTTGCAAATGTGAACATCCAGGTAAATTCTGCAGCCCAGCCAGAGGCAGCCTGACAAGGAGACAGGGCTGCAGTGGATTGCTCTGACGGTGCATTAAGCAGGATGATGATTTAAAGCTCAGGTCCAGATCTCCAGGAAAGCTTTTATGTTTGTCCATTTGATCAGAGTTATTTTATTAATGAATTATTCGTGAAAAGAAGCGAAATCACAAAATTGAGCCTTCAGTTTCTTGACAGGAAAGGTAGGGAAAGAGGGAGTTGAGTGATAAACTATTGATATGGTTCAACAAAAATTGACTTCAAGGGGTTTTACTGAATCCTAATTGTGGATTTATATAAAAGCCTTTTAAGCCTTTGTGTATTACAGAACCCAGCAGCATGCACTGGCAGTTTTTACATCTGTTCTGCATTATAGCAAGGCACAATAGGGTGAGTTAGGATACGGTATCAGACTCAATTACAATATGGAGTGGCCAGAAAAGTGACTCCAGACCATCGCTTTCTCATCACTTCTCTACCTTTTGCAAGCACGCTGTTAAAATTCCCCAATAAAAGTAAAAGAACATATTTTGCTACAGTGAGAATGGCACAGTTATCTGAAAATCAGCTATTCCATTCTGGGTTGTGCTCTATCAGAAGCAATTTCCAAAAATATTCTGATTCGGAGGTCTCTTTATACGCTACAATAAATATATTCCAATGAAGTCAAGCTCATTCCAGCCCAACACAATCGATTTTAATAGACACAGCACTAGCATCTGATTTCAAAGCTTAGGATTATTGTGTTCCATCTTTTTTTTAATATTATTTCAGTATCAGATATTTTCATATTTAGAATGAGAGTTACATTGCAATTAGATTGTTTGTGCAATGCATTCTGTAAGATACATCTCACTTCCAAAAAGAGTTCTAAACACTGAAAGCTTATCAAAATCTCAAAGTTTAAGTGTTTAAATACTGCATTGCCAGAGATCAAGGCTAACTTGATCACACTGGTAAGGTACTTAACAACTAATGGACTTGAGATGGAAAACCCCAGTTTAACTAGGAAATGGGATTTGTTAGATATTTACTTGTTTTGTTTTTAAACTCTGAGAAGAATTAGTTTCACTCACTTAAGAATTACTAGTTTGGTAAGAAGAGTACCAGAAAAATATGAAGTCAAATTCCAAATATCTGTGCCTAAAGCTGGGCAAGTGCATCTATATTTGGACATTTAAGTCAACTGATTTTCTCGTGAGCTCCACACACTCAGTTCTCAATGGTTTAATGGGAATTGCACTAAACTCAGCATTTCTGAAAATCAGGTCACTTATGTGGAAGAATAAAGCTGTAGGTACTTAACTTCAGGCAATCTTTTTTGAAAATGGATCTTAACCATATTTTGATGTCTTCCTAGTTCCAATTAAAGTATTAGAAGTCAAATTCTGGTACTAGTGAAGTTAGTAAAAAATACCTTACAGCCTTTCAAGTTTAAGATTTCACTCAAGAAAATACCAGAAAAGACAGCAATCAGCTCTTTTTAAGAAGTCATACTTAAAACTGTCTTTTCATTCTTGATTTTTATGTAATTATGCTGAAAGAACTCTACTGATATCAAACATTTATGGAATTTTTACAGTCCACAAACAAAATAAAATGTGAAATGCTCGTATGCTATTCAGTGTTTAGTTGACCTGGACTTGACATAAATTCCACTGAGGGAAGACACAGTTTGTCTCTAAGGATCAATCCTTCCTTAAACTTCCACTCACGGCCTTCCTGCCGTGCAGGTTTTGAAGTTATAAAAGAGGGAGTGACGCATTTGTGAGTTTATTGTATCACATTCCATCTCATCCTAGCAATATTTACTCACAACACAAACCCAGCAATTCAAGAGGAAACATTTTTAAAATAAGTTGTGTGTCTTTGCAAGACAACAAAGACGTAAAACCCTCTCCTGATTTTAATTTGATAAATATTTGTTACAACACCAAAAAATAAAATCTGCAGTGTCATAAACCTGGGAAAACTAATGGTACATTTGCAGTTTCCTTTTCATGATAATGGTGTTGTAACTCTTTTTAATGGGAATGCATTGTCAGATCCATAAAACATACATAAAACATATATTTCTCTAAAAATGAGAAAAGAATATCTTGGGAAATAATATCTTTTGAAATTGCCATAAAGCCAGCACAGGTTATTGGGAAGTTTGGGTTAGTTTATGAGTCTGCTATGGCAATTATAGGAACAGCCCCACAGTGGTTTCACAGAAGCCTGGAAATGTTTCTCAGTCCTGCTCTTGCACTGCTGCTGTTATGACTTCATTTGATCTTCTCCTAATTTGCACTCATGCAAATAGGAGCAGAAATCCCTTTTTGCTGCTCCTGCTGAGATTTGACTCCCAGCACTGACACTCTGGGAGTGGTAAATCTCCATTTTTATTAATGCCAGGTGGATTGGACAGGGTACTTAGTGACAGATAAACAACTGCACCGTTGGGGAGGCACAAAATATTGGATCTGGGTTTTTAAGGCCTGCTGTGAATTAAGAAAATGATCAACTGCTGCCAAAGATGAAATCTCTGCCGATATGAGTGGGGAAAACCCGCTCCAGTGAATCTTATCTCTCCACAGAGAAAGCCAGTGAAGGGCAGTGATTTATAGGAGGGCAGTTGCAGTATAGGAAGAAGGATTATTACTCGAGCTTTTTTGCTGTGTGCCTGGATCATGCTTTATCCAAGGTAATTCACTGCAGATAAACAGACCGTGGTTATAAAGTAACACCAGGAGCACGGAGTGAGCGCTGCTGGAACCAAGAGCTGTGTGCTAACACTGGATGGTCTTTCCAGGTTCCACCCTTGCCACACCAGCCACAGCAAAGCCTTACAGCTGAGCTAAACTCACTGGGCCCTTTCCCAAGGGACAGGCATGCATCCAGATGTGGCCCTGACACACGATCCTGGAATTATTGGGTGGAATACAACAAACTACAGAGCATTTTTACAATTATTACCCAGCTTTGTAAATCTATTTCACCATCAGCCATAAAAATGAGGCGGTCCTTAAGCAGCATGCACTGCAGAATGGCAACTAAGGATCAAAAAGCTGCTTGTGCTGCTTATTTTAAAGCTGATGGATTAGAAAAAATATCACAGAATCACAAAATAGGCTGATCCACAAGGATCATCGAATTCCAGCTCCTGGCTCTGCACAGGACAGCCCCAAAAATCCATCTATACACCTGCTTGTGAACCTATCAGAGGCTTTGTGCCTTTAGATCAAGTGAGAGCAAGATCAGACAATGTTTCTTCTAAGCAAGCACAGAGAACAACTTACTGGTGTGTTGGTTAGAAATGAGAATGAACATTTTTTTTTTTCCTTAAAAATAGAAAAAAGAAAATAATAGAATGATCTAGGTTGGAATGGACATTAAAGGTCATCTCATTCCAACCCCTGCCTTGGGCAGGGACACCGTCCGCTAGACCACAGGAAAAGCTTCTTTCCAGGCTGTATTTTATAATAATTTTACTAAATTCTTTAACATTTTATCCTTTGACTCAATTATCAGACTCTTCCCATGTTCAGAGGTATCCAAGTTTTATTTCATTTACCCTGAATGTGTGGAGCCTTTGTGTACCAGACCAATGCAAAGCAGAGGTGGTATTGGGAGCACAGAAGGTGATTCATATTTTGTTTGTGCTGCCTGGGTTTTTCTAACAAATGTACACAGTGGTTCTCTCTAAGCAAAATATTGATAGAACAGATATCTATTGAAAAATGTAATTTCCTTGAAATACAATTTGTTGTTGCCTGGTAAAGTTCTGTTTTGAAGAAAAAAACAAAAAACAAAAAAAGCATTAAAAAAAAAGCCAGGCAACACTGAACATTAAAACTGTCCATCAGTTTCAGAACAGCTTGTTGTAATTTTTCAAATTTCTAACTAAAGTTTAATATTTTTGAAATGGTATCACAGAAGATATGCATAAAACTTGCATCATATACATGACACAGTAACAGAAGAAACACCTGAAATGTACATTCCAATCAACAAATCCAGTGCTTGAGCATATTTCTGTTAGAACCTGCCAGGTTTCTATTTCGTTCCAAACTGGAGAGAAAGTAACTGTATTTCTGCACCCTACCTGTCTCTGACTAGCATTTTTTCTCCTTTAATAGTAGAATTACTAGCTTGAAATCCTTTTTTTTTTTGTCCTTAAAATATTTTTTATGCAAAAAAAAGGAAAAAAAAAAGCATTTGAGCTTTCTAGAGCTCTCTGAAATAAAGCCAAATTAATCAGGCAAGCAAACAAGAGCAAAAAAAGTTGCATAGAAAATTGAGGTCTGTATATTCCTTAATTAACTATTAAGCCAATATTGTAGAAAAAATTAAATCTTTTAAAGCATTGTATCTATTATGTAAAAAAAAAGATACAAGTCATACTAATAAATTACTTTTTTTTTTTAATGTAATGAATTTTGGCTAATTCTGTTTCATGTATGCCAAGTGTTTCTGTATGACCTGATGAGCAAAAAACATTCTAATTCAGTTTCCACACACAAAATATTTTTGTTTTTAAAAGTCTGAAGGTCTCTTGATTTATAAAATGATGAAAAAGTGGAAATAAGGTAAATCTTTTACTCAGATCCATTTTTTGTGCTTGGACAGAATAAAGAGGCTCAGTTTTAGAGCAGAGGTAGGTTTGTGATGGTCTAAATTATTAGGGGTTGGAGCAGGATGGGAAAAGAATTCCAGGGCAACAGAACAAGAGTGGAAAAACAGCCAAGGTGAAAGTGAAGCAGGGCTGAGGCCAGGCTGGGATGAGGAACAGAGGGGATGGGGAAGAGGCAGAGCAGCCAGGACCAAGCCAAGAGCAAAGCTGAGCAGGGCAGAGGGAAGGAACCAAGGTTCAGTTGAAAGAGAAATTGCTATGGAGCTGGAAAAAAGGGAAGAGAGGCAGCTTGCTGTTGCCATGGCTGGGCTCACACACCTGCCAGAGGAACATTTTTGTACCAGCAGTGCAAGGCCTTTTTCACAGACACCGATGGGCAGCAGCAACAAAATCAGGGATGGAGCCACTGCTTTAATGGTGACAAATCAGCCCCCGCCATTCTATGGCACTTTTGTTTAGAAACCTGTGGCAGCTGATGCTGTGTTCATCCAGTTTTGAAAGTCTGATTTAGAAATGAGAATCACAGAATATCCTGAGATGGAAAGGACCAAGAGGATCTTGGATCCAGCCCCTGTCCCTGCACAGACAGCCCCAAAATCCCGCCCTGGGCATCCCTGGCAGCGCTGTCCAAACGCTCCTGGAGCTCTGGCAGCCTCGGGCCTGTGCCCATTCCCTGGGCAGTGCCCAGCACCCTCTGGGGGAAGCAGAACCTTTCTCTGCTTTACAGCCTGACCCTGCCCAGCTGCAGCCGTTCCCTGAGTGCTGTCCCTGGCTCAGGAACAGAGCTCGGAGCTGTCCCTCGAGAGGAAGTTGTATAAAACTCAAACATACTCTCCAGCATCTTCACACACAAGTTCTAATGCATCCAAACATGCTGGCAATTCTGAATTTCTAATTTTGAAGACTTTATACTATGATACGCAACATGTAGGGCCTCTACATAAAGGTTTAAAGTCCAACTCTGCAACAATCCCGATGGAAGTGACAACGATTAGGAAATGATAGTGATAGAAAATGATGGATTATAACAACTAACATCATCCTCCTGATGCTGCAGACTGCTTGCCTGGCCTAAATTCCCTGAGGCAGCAATGCACAGTGATGATTACTATTAAATAGACTCTCTCCACAAATACTTTTGCTATGAATTTCACGTTTTGGTGTTGGTTTTCCTAATGTTTTTAGCAGACAGTACTACACAGAGCAGAATGTGCTTTGGAACACTCTCATCACACCATGCAATCACTACCAAGGAGGAGGGGAAGATATGTGCTCATCAGATGAGGTAAAACCCACTGAAATGATCAAACTGGAATAAAAGATTTTGTTCAAATTAGATCAAAAAGGGAAAATATTATAAACTGAAGATGCTAAAGTCATATGGGCATAATCATCTCTGACGTCGTGTCTTTAAACCAGGAATGGGTTTAGACAAAGGAATACAAGATATTTTTTGACAACCTTACAACTGCATGGCACAAACTCAGTATTGTTAGTGCAGACACTACTGGATTATTTAAATTCACTGCAGAGATACACTGATGGTTCAATCTCATCCAACCTCATTTCTCATAAGAACCACTAACATTTCTTACTTTCATTGCATTCCTCTGTTTCATAAGACTACTCCTATGGCAAGGAGCATTTTGGGGACTTTGAAAATGATCTGAACTGATAAAACTAGCAGCATAAACCAAATCCTATCCAGGCATTTTCACAGAAACAGAACAGCATGAGAACAGTCACACAACAAGTGGGGAAATACCCTTGGGATCTGCCAGGAGTTCTCCCAAAGAGCACTTTAAAGCAGCCCTACCTTATAGGGCTGGAAGACACATCGGGGTCATGGGCTGTCACCTGCCCCAGCACAGAGTTGAGAGCAGCATTTTCATGCACTTCCAGAAGGTAGGTGGGTGAGGAGAAGACTGGTGGCTCGTCAGCATCTTCCACCACGATCTTCACGGTTGCCGTGTCCTTGAAGGGTCCCCCGCTGAGGAAGCGAGGGTCGATGTGAATGTTGGCTGCTTCCACCTTCAGAGTGTAGGACTTTTTGGTCTCAAAGTCCAGTGGCTGTTGAGAAGGACAGAGATGAATGTCTTTCAGTAATGGCCACAGAGAACAAGTGATGGTGATGCTGATGGATGGAAGTTACGTGCATTTTTAAGCACACGGCATGAGTTTTAATGCAGTCACTTCCCCCTCCCAGAAACCCAACCTGCAGATTTCCTAGGCACATACTGACAGCTGTTTATTTACCGGCCTCAGAGGGAACAGCACTGTTTCCTTGTTTTTCACAAGAAATTTACTGAAATATTCTCTCTCATGAATTATACCATTACAATTACATATCAGACAAATATTACAAATTTGTTGGGGATGACATGAGTTGCATACCAATAACGCACTTCATCAGTGCTTTACTGGTTGGAGATAAGAAAAAAAAATTAAACTGGCTCCACAAAGAATAAATATTTTATTACTTCCAGAGCAGTGTGAGAAATGCAAAGAACTAGCAATTATTATTTGTTGGACAGGAGAGGCGAAATGTAGAGCTAATCATATAAGAAAGTACTTCAATATTATTGCACTACAAGTACTTCTGTATTTCAGTTTATAGGAGTAAATGAGGTAGACATCTCTCAGGAATTTCTTCAAACTGTAGCAATTTCTATTTCTGTATCTTCTCTTTTTATTTTTTCTTTCTCTTTTCCCCACAGACAGAATCACAAAACAAATTACTTTATTCTATCAATATACCTGCCATGTTCACCACTGTTTTTACTATTTTACAGTTCCATATTAACTCATAAAAGATGAAAACTCAGTGGATTTAAGGGACTGAAATACCAAATAAACCCCAAATCTGTGACACTTTTGTGTTAGACTTTTTCATTATAGGAGATTCAAGTTTGTGTCTTGAAGCACATCACTATATTCACTATATAATTCTCTTGTGTCTCACAACGATTCAAATTTCAAAGATGCAAATTGCCAAGCATTGGAAAGATATTAAGATTTGCATTATAATGTCTCAGGGATAAAAAGAAGAGGACATAGACACTCTGAATCTGCAATGCAAATACCAGCAAGAGCACAAACAGGAATCTTCAGGAAGTCTGTCAAAGCCTTCAATATGTATATTTTCAAATTCTGTTGATTTTTTTCAGGTATGAATCAAGCCCTAATGGGATTTGTTCTTTCCCATAAATTCTAGTAAACACAAGAAAACCTTGCTTCTTTAGCAGCTCTTAAATTAGTAAGCTTTTGAAATTATGAATGGGGATTTAGAAATCAGCATATTCACAATTTGCCAATCATGGCTCCTGTAGCACTTTTTCAATTGCTTTTCATATGCTTTACAGAAATGACAGCACCCCAATACATTTAGTCATGCTTAATCAGAATATCATATTGAAAATTTACTCAGCATTGTCTAAAGCCCATGATTTTATGCTGAAGAAAATCTGTTGGTGAGCAGCACCCTCCATACATCATCTACTGGAGTAGAACCAAAATTATTATTGCTGTCAAAATGAAAATATGAAACAACATTATGGTTGAGACGCAGTTATGAAATAAAGCCAAGGGAACTGGGGCAAAAGGCTAATTGCCTCAGCTTACAGGAGAGGCCAGAGCATACAATAAATAACAGTAAGGAAGAGCTGGGATGTGTATCATAATTTCCTCTTTCAAAAAACAAATCTAAATTTAGATAAATATACATCAGTTTATTATAAATCTACAGTGCTGACCTACTCACTGAGAAAGAGAAAATACAAAGTTTTGATAGGCAATCTGCCTGACCTCTTTAATGACAGGTACAAGTGGAATATTAATTACCTGTACTCACTGGATTCACCTTTTCTCACTGGAACACCATGGTTTTTGTTTAGTTTTGTTTTTTGTAAACAAAGATTCATTTAGAGTGATCTGTGCTACACAGTTAAAACCCTCCCTGCCACTGCTATAAATTATATTCATATCCTTTTTCAGAACACAGCATGAGAAACAGCTTTTTCTCCTTCCCTGCAAGACAACGACAACTAAATCTGCAATTAATGTTTCCCCGGCTTTACCAGAGGAGTTTTTTTCCATGTTACCTCTCCCCACATTTCTGTACATAATTGGGTGGTGCTTTTGTTGTGTACATGCAAATACTTCACCTTGCACGCATCAAGACTGTACAAGCATAGAAAAGGTAACGGGGTTTTCTTTAGGGCCCAATTTTGGCACTTCTCATGTGAAACTACTGATCTCCTTAATAAAATTCACTGAGATCCCTGTTCATTGAGTGAAGACAGTTCAACTTGAGAATAGGTAGAGGACTAAGTACTCACACGTCAGTTAATTTACTTAATACACTGTGATTTATTTTTCTCCGAACAGTTATACAGGAAACCAAATAATTGAGAGAAGTTATTTGATGAATACTCAGCCAAGATTTTATGGAAGTTTAAACCACCAATCAAGTGGAATCTGATCTGCTCTTCTCCCTTGGAACCAAGGGAGCAAAACCTGCATTATGTGACCACATGGGAGCCTGGATAAGATTAACAGATTTTCAACATCCATGGATGTCTCCCCAGCTGTCACTTCAATGAAAATTCGGAACAACGTGGCCAATACACCTCTTTCCATCACCCCACTGGCTTGACACCTCATCCATAGACAGAAGAATCCCTGGAAATCCAGCTCCTTACAGAGCAAAGTCTGGCAGGGTAGTTGTATGTACAATAAACATTGATGGTTTTTAACAGAGATATGATTTACCTTTCTCACTCTAATAATGCCGTCCTGAGTTTGGGCATCTGTAGTAATCTCAAATATGTCCATTCCATCTCCTTCAATAATATCATAGGATGATTTAGCATTTTCTCCAATATCCAGGTCATTTGCTTTCACCCTTCCTATTGGTTCACCAAGAGCAACATCTTCCATTACTGAGAAGTGATACAGACCTTACAAATAAGAGGAAAAGACTAAACATTACAGCTGGTCCCAGTGTCCCCTGCGTGCTCTTCAATGTTTACACTTCCCCAACACCAACTCTTGAGATGTGCAACTGATCCAACCCCCATTTACACAAGTTATTGACCGAAAGCAGCAAAACGTGGTCCTCACACCAGAATATTCACTTTACTGGAGGTGGAGTGTCCTTTCCATTCCAGCAGTCTCCTGCTCCTTCCTTGGGGGGGTGTTTTGTGTTGGCAAACACAAATATTGAGCTCCTTTCAACACTGCAGAACTTACCTTTTTTTACAGATATTTGATTGACAAGGAGTTACAATTCAACCAAGAAACTCTGGCTTTTACTCCATAGTCTATTGGTCTAATACTTGAAAAACCTATTGTGTAAACACATAACTTCAAATATTAACTAGTTTTTAAAATGCAATTTGATTTTGTTTGTTTAAGGCCTTCCGCCTCTCTTTTGTGGTAAGAAACTAATCAGGAAACCTTCAAAGGAGCTCCCAAAATTTATGTTTTATTGGAAACAATAACTTTTCATAGCAATCCTTACTGTGTTTACTATTTGTTGTAGAGTTAGACTAAAATCCACTAGAATTTGCTATTCAAATTGTCAGCATTTTATTTTTTGTTACACCTGCTTCAAACCTTTGAAGCTAAAAAGCATCAAAAATCTATTTAGATATATTATTTTAGGTAGGAATTTTACTAAGGCAGAACCCAAAATTCCCATTTTCTTTTGTGTCTCCCTGTTCCTAACAGTACTCTAAAAGCCAGAAGACACACATTTTACACCCAAAATTCTCTCTGGAGTCCTTATATTTCTACCTCTTTATAATTTATACTTATTGAAGCTGAGGTTAATACACGACCTAATCATGTGAAATGCTGCTCGGGAGTTAAAGTGAGCAAAAGGAATTCAAAGATAATGGAGATTATTTAAACACTTTTTGACACAGGATTCTGGCCTTGTTCTTTGTCCTCCCTGTTGTTCTAAGACAACCTGTGGTTATTGCTGTTAAGTGCAGGTAATAATTTTCCAAGAAACAACGTTCTGGAGTTGTTGCTTTACCTGTTGTAGCTGATTGCAGTAGCAACAGTTGAAAATAGGAAGGGAATGGTGAGGAATTCACAAATACAAGTATTAGCTATACAATACAGTCCCAAAGTGATTTGTTTTTAATGTGTCCAGGCTAAATTATTAGAGATAATTTGGAGATCATAAAGATTCCTCAGAATATCCACAATGGCTCACAAACAATGAGCAGCCAAAGCAATGAAGAGCCTTGGGAGACTAAATTATGCATTCATCATTTACCCTGCTGTCCTCACTTTGTGGTTTGAATCTCCAGGCACAGCTGATTGCATTGTTAAGTTGAAATTCTGCTCTCAGATTTATAAAAATAGTTTACAAAATATTAGGAATAAATTAAAAATTATGATGCAGCTGACTCTTTTACACAAATTCCTCTCCAGAATTATGAATTGTGTCGTAGTGCTGAGCTGACCAAAATATCCACACTGGACACCTTTGAAAGCCCTGGGTTTCCACAGCAGTGCACAGCTCTTCTCATTACAATTCTGTGGTAAACTGCCAGGTTAAAAACTTTGGTGACTTATAAAACGCCTCTAAAATTATTTCAGAGAGATCACAGAAGTAGTGAAAGTTCATCTTTTTCATTTCTAAAACCCAGGAGGCTAACACTCTGAAATCAAACCATAAATATACATTTCTGTCCTGCCTGGAAACAATAACCCGATAAAACACCCTGTTTCCCGAGCTCATTACCATTTATTGTGCAAGCAGCATGTATTACATCTTATGAATTTCGATTTCATTCTGGCTAGGCTTATTGTAAGTTTGATCCTTTCTTATTTTCCTTTCCAGGCAAATGCAAACTGTGTTTCAACAGTGTGAAAAAAAAAAAAAAATGTCAGCCTAGCTCAGCTCTTGTCCAAGGGCAGAGTCGTGGCTAATCTGTGGTGCTGGACAGCAAGCTCAGAGTGCTGCCTTTTAAAAGGCAGAATCTGTAATTACACCCAGCTGTAATATTGCTGTGGCTCATCATTAAAAGCAATAAATACATAATACCCAGTTAGGGTATATGCAGGGTCTTTTTCCCTAATAAATTTGCATAATGGTCCGTGGTTATTCTTAGAGGGAAGCTTGAATCCTGCACAAGCTGTAACAGCTTCAGAGGCAGCACCTTCCTTGTTGCTGCAGGAAAACTCGTCCAGGAGCAAATGTATTCCAGGGATAACAATGCAGTCTTGCTGATGCCCCCAGCCAGTGTGTCACTGTGCCCAAAAGCACCAGGAGAGGGTGGTTTCACCTCCACGTGCTGTACTCCTGGACTTCCCCCCGTTTGGACCAGTTGTGCTGCTGATTTTTGGGTCAGATTTTTGCCACATTGGCAGCCAAAAGCTTTTTGAGTCAGTGCTGGTACAATATAAAAGCCAGGTAAGCTGGCAAAGGTCCCTGAGTTGGAGCCACAGGACACTGCAGGTATAAAAAAGACATCCCTCTGCATCCTGGTGATACAGTTCATCTGCAGACATTTACATTATTAGGGAAATTGTTGGAAAACACTAACACAGAGGGGAAGGCAATGCAATGGGACATGAAGTAAAAAATTTATGTATTTCCTGCTTTATGAGAGAAAACCTTTTATTGTGCAGAGTGCTTATCTGTTAAAAACCACTAAGATGAGGTAATAAAATATATATGTTGAAAATAAGCTTTTGCCTCTGCTTATTTATATTAGATTTCTTTCTCTCTCTCCATCTCTATGTACATGTTCTACAGGCTACAGAAGCATATTTATCATGTGCTGAGCACTAGGACAAACCCATTTTACTCCATGTCCTCAGAAGATGGAAAAAGTGGAGTTCAAGTCACCCATACATGGAAAAAAAAAAAAACTACGCTGGGTCCCTGAGCACGCTGGTAGAAGAACATAGTTCTAAGAAAGCAAAAATGATACAAAATCTAGATGCAGGCTCAAAAACCTTTTAATTCTCCAGAACAACCTGGATAAAATGGTAAGTTTCTAATAGTGTATTAGATTGCACCTGTGCCAAATAAAATCAATCCAGTCATTATGCTCATTCTTCCTCTTTTTTTTTTCCTTTTTGTCTTCATCTTGGAAACAGACTACAAAGCTTGCAGAGAATCTCAGCAGGATGCCAAATCATTTTAACTTAGCCCAGCAAGATACCCACTGGAACCATAGTAGAAAATATGGATTTTGAATTAAAGATCAACAATTATCTAGATTCAGACTTATCTTCTTTGTTTTCTTCAGTATTGTCTAATTAGTCAAGGCTTTATTCCTTTTATCTGTTATATGTGTCTTTTACTGGTGCTGTCACTTGTCTGCATGAGACTGAAGCAACAAGGCACACAGAAACAACTGCACTGAGAGGAAATAAATCTGTTTTCAAATGTCTCCAGGCCCTTTTGGGTGGATGTAAGAGGGGTAACAAGAAAGGCAGAGATCTGTGTACACTGTTGTGGACATGATTCCCTCTTTCCTAAGCTCTTAATCAGGCAGAGGACCATTAACCTTTCTCTAGTAACAACTACATTTTTTTAAAATTCCTTTAAAAACCCAGGCAATATGAAGATTTGGAAAAAAAAAAAAAATTGAAAAAAACCCAAACCCAAAACAACACTACAATACCTTCTTATATAGGATATACACATATATATAATGACACTTACTCTGTGCAAACTTAGGAGGATTGTCATTCACATCAGTGAGTGTAATTGTCACTGTTGTAGTTCCAGAGAGTCCACCCATATGTCCTCCCATGTCCTTTGCTTGGATGACCACAAAATATTCTTCTTTGGCTTCTCTGTCCATGTTGGGAAGAGCTGTTTTAATTATAGCTACAATAATGGGGGGGAAAAACAGTCAGGTACAGACGCAAATTCAGTTTGCAGCTGGTTTTATGGATATATGCAAATATCGGTATACAAAAAATGTCAAAGGTCCAGTTAGGTTGACCCTTAATACAAAGGATGAAGAAGAATTTGAGATTTTGAAAAAATTATATTAGAGGTCACCTACCTTGATTTAATTAGAAGTGCACTGAAACTGTGGTTCAAACCCCAAGAATTAATCATATCTGTGATACATATTTGTTTTACATTTTATTCCTGATAAACATCTTTGTTTCTACCCTACCTTCCACAGAAATCTGTATTTTCCCCACAGAATTCCCAAACAGAAGACAACCACATAGAGAGCTGACTCTGTGAACAGTGTTTACCACATCTGTTCAGATTGTTTAAAATATTTTAAACCCAAGCCCATTATTTAATCTGCTCTTGTGTATATTGCGGGCCACAGTTGTTCTCTTAAACTGAGTGCCTAAACTTGAACAGGAGAGGGACAGACTCCACTGGCCCTGCTCGAGGGGTTCACCTGTGGGACAATGACCTCAGGAAGCTGCCATCACCTACTTTATCAGGTCAGAAGCTTTTAAACCTATAGAAGTTAAATGATCTGCTGCATATCAAAATAGAAAATGCTGTTGGGCTGAAGGAAATATCAACAATGGACAGTCTGGTTAATTCTGGGGCCAGATCCACTGTAAACTCCTATAGATTTCATGGACATCTAGTAGAAGAAATAATCAAGAAGCACTCAAACCATTTTTTCTTTCCAAAACTTTTCCACTTGTACTATGCTATTATATTCACAATATGTATGGAAAGTGCAATACTCAATGTTTAATGGTAAATTTAAATAGTGCTCAATGCAGTTTACTAAAGTCCACCATAATAATATGATCATAATGGACTAAAGAAGCCCCACTAAACCTAGGGAAAACAACTCAGAATGTTAAATTAAAATATGGCTTTTTTTTTTTTCTTTTAATCCATTTTTTAAAAATTCCATTAAAAAAGAAACCATCTTTCCTTGCAGGCATCGACAGTAACTCAACAAATCTTTTAGTTTTGTCTTCTCTGTTGGGACTGGGATAGATGTGGAGGCTTCATGCAGCTCTTACTCTTTTGTGGGGCACAGTTACTATTAAATAAGCTTTTTAGAAACTGCACTCTGGCTGAAATGCTGAGATTACCTATTCACGTAGAATAAAGAAATATTCCTTTAGCATTAGTAGAGATGCCTTTTAGTAAATTCTAAAATTTATCAATTCTAAAGTAAATGCTAATATTTATTAAATAGCCATTTATCTTTAACAATGTAATACTAAGAACCTGATCAGACCTTCTTTTCATGGCTGAGGACCACGCTGAGAGCAAGGAGGTGTAAGGCATTTAGAATAAAGCAATACACTTCCTCCATAAACCACCAAATATAACGTGAGAGCAGACTTCTAACCTACACTCTTGGAAATTTTTTCCATAAAATATTTTTGGTTGTTGCCTCGCATATTTTGTAATTCCAGAGGAAAATGAAACCTCTGCCTTCCGTCTGCAACAGCCAGGCCGGAGGAGTCTCTTGTGCCCGAGGAACTCAGAGCCACAGCAGGGCTGGGGTTGGAAGGGACCTCTGGAGATCAGCAGGTCCAGCCCCCCTGCCAAGGAAGGGTCACCTGGAGCAGGTGACACAGGACATGTCCAGGGGCACAGGAAAACTCACAATCAGTAAGTTTTTATTCCAGCATGGGGTAAGTGGGGTTTGGAGACTCAAGGCCAACGGCACAGCAGGTGAAAGTGCCTCAGGAGGGAACCCAAATTATTCTGCCACACACTGAAGAAAATGCTTGTGTTAAGTTTTCTGAGTGAAAGCAGGGGAACAATAAACCCCATTTATCAGATTTGATAGGTGCAAAATACAGTCAGTGAAAGAGTAGGGTCATTTCCTCCATGGCAGCCTGGGTAGGAGAGTAAATGATGCTTAATTCTAAAAGCATTTGACAGTTGTGGCTGGTTTGGACTGACTGGGTTACTATTGAACAATAATAATGATGTATTCTGCAAATAAGTCGATTGTTATAAGTGAAATGACTCATAAAAAGCATTCTAATGCAAACCTAGGCTATCAGAATTTGGTTCACATTCATTTTTTTCACTAATAGAGGTGATCCAAATATCAATGAACCCTTATTTCAATGGGGCTTGCATTAAGCGTACCGTACTTTATCTCCATTATTTTTTTTTAGGCAGAGTTTCAGTGTTTGTTTAGGTTTTTTAACCTAATTTACATTGTTAGCTCTAGCCTACAGATGAGTTGTATGACATGCCATATTTTGCATTCTGCAGTTTCCACTGAGAAAAGTCAATTATTTCACTCAACTGATGTTTTTTTCCGAGACAAGTATTTTAATTTGTCCCTTGATGTATGGAACACTTTAGCCCTTGCCTATGGTTTGAAATATATCAGGCAGATTAACACCTTTAGAAGTGCCAAAGTAAAAATTAAAATTTGGGCTTTTAAGACACAAAAATTTTTGGGTTTCTTTTTGTGTATAAAGGTACTAACACAAGCTGTTGTTTCAATAGTTTTATACATATCTGCTGTCACAGACCATAAACCACTTGCCAGAAGCTGAGTCAAAGTCAAGTTTCAATTTCAAACACAATAAAAGACTAAAAAGCAGTTTACTTTTTACATTACTATAAGAGGAACTGAAGGTTTTTAAGCACCAAATCTATCCAAATTGCACGGGCTGATTGTTACCACTACATTCAGAATCTATGGAATTGAGGTCAGCAACAGGGAAGTGTTGATATCTCTCAGGAGGCAAATTAATAAACACCAAAAAGCTCCATTCTTTTCTATTGTGATCAAGACAAATACAGGCTAAGAGAGCTCTGCATAGAGAATCTCAAGGATATTTATTTGTTCTTTTGCTTTATTCACCAGTCCTCAGGCTGGGCTTGCAGGAAGTACTGAAAGCATCTGTTTATTTTTAGAACACAATCCAGGCTCACCAAATACCAACATGCACCCAGCACACAGAACATTAACTCACTGAGCATTCAACCTGCTCTGCTTCAGTTCAACCCAGAAACAAATGGAGAATAAAATCATAATCACTTTCAGCATGCAGTGATGGATGAGAAGGAGATGTGCCAAACAGGAGTGGTTTAAAAGCGAGAGAATTACCATAAACTAATGTAAGGCAGGTAGATGCTTGTTGGAAGATTGTATTCAGAACAGTTATCAATGGCTTACTGTCAACTGGAGAGATGGATGACATGGTTCATGGGGTTTGTTCTGCTTCTAGGATCATTCAATACTTCCTGAATGCTGGAGGGCAGGGAGAACTTATCAAGCCTTTCAGATGACACAAAGTTGGGAGCCATTGCAAGTACAGGAAGAACATGATTAGAGTTCAAAACAATTTTCACAATTTGGAGAGTCTGAAATAGCAGGATGCAACTCAATTTGGCAAGTAAAAAGCATTTTGTGTGAGGGAAACAATTAACTTCCCAATTACAATAGAGCAGATGACTCACAAGACAGAAGAGAATGTGGAGTCAAAATGAGCTGAATGTGAAACAACAGCAATTTGCTGATAAAAATGCTCAAGCATTTCCTGGAGTATTAGTTAGTAAGTTATGTGGAAGAACTGTGGAATAATCTTTCCAGTGCACTCACACAGGTAAGGCTGCAGCTGGAACAGTGTGTCCAGTTTTGAAATATATTGATCTATACAGCCAGGGAAGTATAAGGAAAGCCTTTACAGCCAAATATGTAAAAAACTACTGGGAGCTACTCGCCTTTTCCACTGGGGATAAGAGAATGGGCTTAAAATATAGCCCTAAAATGGGTTTCAGCTGCACCAAGAGAGATTTCAGTTGAACACTGGGGGAGAGCAGAAGGCTGCCTGTAGAATTTGCAGTTTTGCATTCCCACAAGTTTTTAAGGATCTATCAGTCAATCGTCTGCCAAGAAAGGGAAGGGAAAAACCTGATTCTTTTTGGGGCCAGGGGCACTCACAGCATTCTCACTCGAGGTTCCTTCCCTCCATTATGTCTAATTTAAGGCTTTGTCTCCTTGTAACTGAAATAATTCCCAAACCTTAGTGCTATGAAAACATTCATGGACATGTGGTACAACCACTGAACAGCCACCCCCAGAATTTCCCTACAGATCATCTACTTCAAGCTGGAGAGATCAGGAAGCAGCTTGGAAGGTAAAGAAGCCAAGAAGCAAACGATTCCTTCCAAGGATGAAACCCACCAATACTGAAGTGCCTATTTTTTTTTTTTTTTT